>JBBPDB010000108.1:40035491-40045779 GCA_037974465.1 Brachypetersius altus
CTATCTGGAATTTGAGGATGACGATTCTGAAATCGAGGAGATATCTGATGCTGAATATGAGGGTGATGATGAGGATGGTGAAGATGAGGACACAGATGGTCATGAGAATGAAGAGGAGGAGGAGGAGGAGGATTCTGAAGAATCAGATGAGGAGTACCATGACCTTCATGTCCTGGACAATCTTGAAGTTAATCGTTCAGAGGGGAGCTTGTCTCCTTGGCGGAGGGCCGAGTTTATTCCACTCGAAGGGGGGGAATCCATTGTTCAGCAGCTGAATGGGGCGGAGAGGAGGACGAGGAGGAGGGATGAGGAGTCCAATGATTCTGAGACAGAACAACCTCCTCGGAGAAGAGTTCGCACTGAGTTCAATGAGGACTTTTATGGAGCCTTTCAAAACTCAGACGGCCGTATAGAAATTCCTGATACAATTATAGAGGCCCTTAATGGTATCCCCGTAGTCCTGGAGCTGGCTCAACTTCGAGAACTTTAAACTTGTCATTTCTGTTGTTTAATAAATTCATTGTTGTGTATCATACATTCCAGATCTCTATTTGTGTTTGAATGTACAATTCACACTCAAACTGCCACTGTAAACACCAGTTTACACTGTAAACACCCGCTATTTATTACATTTACATTTATGTTCAAGGCATTTAGCAGACACTCTTATCTAGAGTGATGTACAAGAACTGTTCTTAAATATGTAAAGCTAAGCATAAATCAACAACAGCTTTTAACCAAGTTACTGCTGGCAAAGTTACACACCATAACAAACCCTGTCAGAGAGAACAAGCAAGTCAGAGTTTAATACACAAGGAAGGAACAACAGTTAAGAGGGTGAGTGTCTGAGGGATTTGTAAATATAGAGGAAACTGGTTAGGAGGACCTGCGGCTGAGGTTCAAGACGAGCTGTGCTTGATGCCCTGAGGACCAGAGTGAGATGCTGCTTGATCAGTGCAGATAAGTAAGGAGGTACAAGTCCATTCTTAGCCTTGAAGGCAAGTGTTTTGAAGGTTTTGAACTCAATGCGAGCGCCACAGGGAGTCAGGGAAAGTTCTGTGTGTGTGTGTGTGTGTGTGTTTGTGTGTGTGTGTGTGTGTGTGTGTGTGAGTGTGTGATTGAAATGACAAGAAACACACACACACACACACACACACTATATGTTAAATGAAACTCTCTCTACTTTTGGTCAAGTAAAGTTTATTCATATATCCAATTATCATACACAAAGGTCATTCAATGTGATTTAAGAGGATAGAATAAAAAATCAACATTGAAAATAAAAGAGCTGAAGAAGTCAAATGAATAAAAGAATGTATAGAAAACCAATAAGAGAAGATTGAATGTGCAGATATTTTAAAGAAGGCAGAAAACAGTGAGGTTTTAGCAGTTTTTGTTTAGTGAAGTGACCATTTGTCACACCACAGCATTTATAAGTAATTTAACCCATTCACCAAGTTAAGCTTAGACCACTAGCAGTCTTGGAATTCGAACCCACAACTTCATGATCGCAGGGGCCACTCCCTAACCACTAGGCCACCAGCTGCTAGTTTGCTAGTTTGGAACTTAAATCTGTTTCGGAGTGGGTATAAAGACCCTGCTCCACTGGGTCTGTGTGTTAGCTGGTGTTGGACGCTAGGTAGCGCTGCAGAGTTGTGTTCAGAACAGCAGGAATGCCCAGTGCGGACTGGAAACCAGCGCTGCAACCCAGCACGGGCTCCATCTCTCAGATTGAACTGTTTAAAAAAAGTGATGAGAGATCAGAGGAGTGTCGAATTCATTTTCCGACTCGTGTCGTAACTCCTTTACTAAATTTGAAACAGATTAAGTCACAGGTCGCTGTTCGCCACAGTGGTGCTGAAACAACTGCACCGTTTTTACTGTAAACACAAGATAAATCATTATAGTTAGATGATACAATGATAATGATTACAATGATAATAATAACGATTATTAAAATGTCACACACACGTGCATACTTGTGATGTTAAGCTTAATATGAAATATGTAAATGTATTATTACGGATAATTATGTCTAACTGATATCGTTTTTATAGATATTATTTCTATTATGTTTCTACTAGACTGGATGATTTTTATTATCATTATAATTCATTATACTCGTTTTAAGGGAGGTGTGGATATTGTTGGAATATTGCTGTACACATTTATATAGTGACATGATTGTATTTTTATTGTTTTGCAATTAAAATAAGAAATTGAGATTAGATTTTGTTGTAGATATTATACCTCTTCGAGCAAAGTATGCACAGTATGAATTTCAAAACTTTACATCTAATCTAAAAGTCCCGTAAATTCATCCCATACACAAACAAGAAGAGAAATGAGACGAGAAACGAAGGGAAAAGAGGAGAGGAAAGAAAAGAGAAGAATAAGTTCAGTAAGACACAGTTAATGGTTCTGTTCTCAGTACAGTAACAGTGAAGTGCTGATTGAATGTTAAATTCAAGTTAAACTGAAGGAGAAACAGTTGATCAGAGATTTTTGATCTGATTTATCTTTAACCTGCACCCAGAGACCCGGACTGTTCCTCTTAGAGAGCCTCGGAGTGACTGGTGTCCTTCACACTCCGAAGACACACACACACACACACAGACACACACAACCCCGGGACCGGATGGGTCAGTGCGTGTCCGTTTTTAGACTGAAACGTACGTCACTGACCCTTTGAGTGGAAGGTGGACGGATCAGAGAGAGAGTGAGAGAGAGAAAAAGAAGGGGGAAGGGAGAAAGTTGCAAAATCATTCGTGCTCTGAAAATAGGGTGGGGGTGCATTGACGTAGGTGCCGCGTAAACACACACACAGCGACACACACACACAGAAAAAAGAGAGAGAGAGAAAGTGTGTCCCACCCAGTACTAGGCTGTGAAAGGGTTGGGGTGCTTTTTACGCGCCGGTGCGTAAAAAGATGGAGAGGAAAGGACGCGCGAGAACCTACTGAGAGAGAGAGAGAGAGAGAGAGAGAGAGAGAGAGAGAGAGAGAGAAAGACAGAGAGAGAGAGAGAGAGAGGACCGTCCCGAGCGGGATGAGAGTCGAAGGCGCGAGACTGACGAGCGAGACCCCTTGGCAAACCGGGAGCGCGCAAAAGCGCGCAGCAGACAGAACCTAGCTGAGGCCAAGGGGAGAGTCCCGCTCCACGGAGAGGCGATGGAGACCCCCGGTACCCCCGGAGTGGCCACGGCGGTGCGCGAGCCCATGCGGGAGCCGAAGAGGCAGCGCACGCTGCTCCTGGCTATCGTGTGTGTGGCGCTGCTGCTGGACAACATGCTGTACATGGTGATCGTGCCCATCATCCCGGACTACCTGGCCGACCTGGAGAGCGAGGCGGAGGCGCACGGGAATGCCAGCAGCGCGGGCACCCGCGCCAACCTGGACTTGCAGATCGGCGTGCTGTTCGCCTCCAAGGCCATGCTACAGCTGGCGGTCAACCCGCTCTCGGGACCCTTCATCGACCGCGTGGGCTACGACCTGCCGCTGCTGATCGGGCTCCTCGTCATGTTTCTCTCCACCTGCGTCTTCGCATTCGCCGAGAGCTACGGCACGCTGTTCGCCGCGCGCAGCCTGCAGGGTCTGGGCTCTGCGTTCGCGGACACCTCGGGACTCGCCATGATCGCGGACCGCTACGGAGACGACGAGGCGGAGCGGAGCCGCGCGCTCGGCCTGGCGCTCGCCTTCATCTCCTTTGGCAGCCTGGTGGCGCCGCCCTTCGGCGGCATCCTGTACGAGCTCGCTGGCAAGCGGTTGCCTTTCTTGGTCCTGGCGTGCGTTTGCCTTGTGGACGGATGCCTGCTTCTCTGCGTGGCCAAGCCGTTCTCCAGCAACATCGCGCACCAGAACGCGCCCGCCGGCGCGCCCCTCCACCGGCTGATCCGGGACCCGTACATAGCCGTGGTGGCCGGAGCTCTGACCATCTGCAACATCCCGCTGGCCTTCCTCGAACCCACCATTGCGGGCTGGATGGAGGGCACCATGCACGCCACTAAGTGGCAGGTGGGCCTGGCGTGGCTGCCTTCCTTCTTCCCACACGTGCTCGGCGTGTACGTGACCGTCAAACTGGCTGCGCGCTACCCGAGCATGCAGTGGTTCTACGGAGCAGTGGGCATGCTGATCATCGGTGCCAGCTCCTGCGTGATCCCAGCCTGCAAGACCTTCTCACAGCTCATGTTGCCCCTGTGCGGCATCTGCTTTGGCATCGCCCTCGTGGATACTGCGCTGCTGCCCACCCTAGCATTCCTCGTGGACGTGCGTCACGCCTCCGTCTACGGTAGCGTCTACGCCATCGCCGACATCTCCTACTCCGTGGCCTATGCCATGGGCCCCGTGGCAGCCGGGCAGATCGTTCACACCATGGGCTTTGTCCAACTCAACCTGGGCATGGGCCTTGCCAACGTGCTCTACGCACCAGCCCTGCTGGCACTGCGACAAGTGTGCCAGGTCAAGCCCTCGCGCTCCGAGAGGCGCATACTGCTGGACGACGAGGAGGAGTTGGATGGTGCTGGGGGGCTTTATGATGCTATCAGGATGGAGGAGCCTAGGGCGAAGAGGAAGGATGCCAGTGTTGTCCATAGCAACTACAACACCTACACCGCCAACGGCAACAACTTCAACACCTACACTGCCAGCAGCGACTACAACACCTACACGACCAACAGTGTTGCCAGTGACGGCACCAGCGACTATACCAATGCTATCAGTGCCAATACCAATACCAACAATACCAACCACACCAACACTGCCAATGCCAACACTAACACTAACAACACCAACACAGCCAATTCCAACACTAACACCAACACCAACCACAGCAACACTGCCAACAACACCAGTGCTTCCAACAACATTTACACCAACACCAAGACCTCCAAAACCACCACCAAAACCCTTAACATCACCACCAAGGCCAAACCTAGACCCACCAAAGCCAACACTGCCAAGCTCACCACCACCACTCCATTCCCTGTGGATGCAAATGCACTGGACGCGATGACCTCCAGCTCCAGGGTTCAATCCGAGCAGGAGTCTTCAGGAGTCTGCATATAGCAACTAGTTTCCTTATTCTCTACCCCCAGACTTCTCAGAACTTCCAGTCACGCTCTGCTTCTGCTCAATCTGACCATCCATTCACTGTATTCATACACATCAGCTATGGGACATCAGGTAAAAAAATCAACCAGACCAAATTTAGCCACTAACCAAACAAGTAACAGATGTTTGTGTAAATACTGTAATAAACAGGAATTATTATTAGAGCTTGGAATTCATAAGATCCATGGGATGTCAAATAAACACAGATTTGTGTTAACATCATGTGTTAGTGTAACAAAATATTAGGTAATTTTAACCTTAAACTGAACAGAGTAAACTGTATTCATTCCAAGCATCACCAGTATATGAACGCACTGGGAGACCTGATGTCCTGTTCCACCTGCTTCATACAACCATGAATTTATCCCGAGCTGAACTGGACTTTGCAGCCCAAACCGTGCAGTCCCGCCGCTTCTCTCCGTGTAAATTATACAGAAATCAAAGCAAATATTGTACGAGTCTATATTTCCATAAACAAATGTTATTTTTCATTTGAAGGAGACGATTATAAACCTGAGAGTTAATGTTATTGTTTGAAATCGATGTAACTGAGTGGATTAAACATGTGTAGAGGCTATTTCAATACTGTAATATTATTCATGTACATATGTAGGGATTTGTAAATTAATGTGAATCGGTGTATATTTTGATTTTGTTCATGTGCGTGAGTGTGAATGCGTGAGTGTGTGTATGAATAAAACTGAATTGTAGAGAACTGGGCAAAAAAGAAACTATAATGTATGTGTGGGGCGTCAAAATCAGACCAAAACGGAGCAAAAGCACGCTCTCGTTTTATCGATAATTGTAATAATAAAACGTCTTTCAAAACTCAAACTGTTATGTTTTGTGGATTAATGGACTGATTTTAATTGTATTTTCATCATGCGGTACAATCTCAGTATAAAATTAGAACGCTGTGTCATTTTAGAAGTGAAAGAACACGAGGAAACATCAAAAATAAAGATATTTATTCCACGTGGACTTCTGAAGGAGGAGTAAACTAGAATAAAATAATTATACATACATTCTGGTGCCGACCGCTGCTGCAGGCGCAACCCGAGTGTGTAGTCAGATTATGTCATACTTAATGTACACAGCAAAAAAATACATGCACTAACACCAGTATCTCCCGACAAAAACACACAAAATAAACAACCGAAAAACGGACTCGAGGATCTATGATGGTTATTAAAAGGTTTGTGTAGGTAAGTTCGGAACAATTTTGAAAATATTTAGGTTTGTCTGGCTTTAAAACGGTTTAAATGGTTTACATTGATTTACTTTTAATGTAAATGAGTTTAAATGTGGGTTTTGTAAAGTTGTGGTAAGCTTTAATACGTTTAAACTGATTTAGGTTTAGGTTTGCCTCAATTTAAGTAGGTTTAGATTGGTTTAGTCTAAGTTTAAATGGGTTTAGATTGGCTTGGCTTTAAAATGATATAGACTGGTTTATGTTTGGTTTTTTTGGGGGGGAGCGGGGTAACGGATTTAGATTGGTTATGTTTAGGTTCGGTTTGGTTTAAATGAGCTATAATGGGTTTAGGTTTAGTTTTGGTTAAGTTTAAATGAGGTTAGACCAGTTTGGGTTCGGATTGGCTCAATTTTTAATGGCGTAGCCAGCTTGTATCCCGTCTGAATTACTTTCTCCTCGGCTCAGCGCATTCCATACATCTTCTCCACTTATATGAAATGGCCTGTCATACACACACACACACACACACACACACATACACACTCACACACACACACACACGGGCTACGAATTGATGCAGATGGGAGGAGTTTGTGGCGGAGGACACACACTTTCGACACTTTGGCTCGAATGGAAACACGTGAAGCTCCGAGAAGGAAAGAGAGGGAGAGAGACCGAAAGAGAGAGAGGAGCGGAGGGATGGATGCTGAGTGCTGAGGGACGCTGAGGACAGAGGGATGAACACCGCAGACTGAGGGATGGATGCTGGACACTGCGACTCCCGGTCCGCTTCAGGAAACTTCTGAAACCTCCAGCTCGGACTGTTCCACAGGTAAGATCCTCAAGAGCCTAATGACTTACAGAAGCGTTTACTTGAACTTCCTAGAATGTGAGATTAGTTTACTCTTGAGTGGCTTTAACGAGCAGCACTTCCCAGAGAGACCCCCCCTTTCTGAGTTTTTCAGTTAAAATATTTGAATATGTAAATCGCCCCCTATAAATCTGGTGTGTCTGTGTGTGTGTGTGTGTGTGTTTGTTTTCAGTCTTGCTCGACCAGCTCGGAGGAGAGAGAGAAAGAGAGGATGTCCGTGGCGGAGAAAGAACCATCCAAAGGCCGCAGAGACAGCAGTGTAAGTGATTTTATAATAACAATAACAGTCTCAATAATAATACTGTTACAACTAATAATATATCTGACAACCAAAATATTACTACTACTATATTACTAACAATAATACCATTACTTATAATACACACCCATCATAATACTACCAAAAGTTTACTAATTACATGTGATTAATATTAGTACTACTAACAATAAATACCATTAACAGTAGTAATGATAATGATAATGGTGACAATGGTGATGATGATGAAGATGATGGTGATGAAGTGAAGTGAAGATACTGGGATTTTTTTCTTCAGATTTTAATTAATTTATTTATTTGCACTGGCAGCTGTCATAATTTAAACAGCATTCATGAAGACAAATGTATAAATAAACAAACAAATAAATAATCCAACAATATTCCCCAGTGTCATCAGTCAAGTGGGCCACAGTCTCATCTTGTGTTTTTCCATCCTTGTGGTGGCTAAAGGTCTCTGGTAATCCATAGGTGACCTCACTGTCTGAGAGTGGCCTTGTCCACGGTCCTGAAAGAAATGTCTCTTGTTGTTTAAATCTACAGTCGTCTGTCTCCTCGCGACTCGCCTGTTGATTTAGAAGAGCAGTGTTTTCCACAAGTGCCCCTCCGATTTTCCTTTTTTGACACACCAGACCTGTTTACTGGACCCTGTCTAAGGGTCACATACGTGTTTTAGCGTTTAAAAATCCCTCCAAATTAATAGACAGCCTGCACATTTTGAGTTTGTCATCAGTTTTGGATCACATTCAAGCAGAAGTTTGATAACTTCTTTGCAATACCACTTCTTCACATCCGATGTGTGAAACCTATCCTCTAATTAATTATTTAATTATCCTCTAATCTCTAATGTTTGTGCAAGAATAGCACTGCTTTAATAAACAGATTCCTTTCCTTTATGGGACTTCAGTACATTTATCATTTGCATTCACTAATCAAGACAGTAACCCAGGGGAAGTGAGCCCTTCCTGTCTCTGAAGGTTTTACTCCGTATGTCTTTAAGCCATTCACATGAATTATTGAGAAGTGCTCGGAAAAACATAGCAGAACTTCAGAGAGGCGCCGAACAATTACACCATCTGATTAATGCTGCGAGGCCTGGGGACATGAGCGCTCCAGTGTTACAGGACTGATCCACCAGGGCTTTAAATATTATGTGTGTCTTGTGGACACTGTGTCCTCCAGAGCCTGAGGATTAGAACATTTTTTCCGGTAGCAGGATTGATACTGTCTTTAGGCTGCAGGTCAGGCCAACCAAAATGATAAAATTTGTTGAATCATGGACATTAAAATATGGTACAATCTTCTCCAAGATGAATGTCCTAGTGAAATTATGTGCAGTCAAGTCACGAACTGTACGCTGAGGCAACCCATGAGAAAGTCTCATTTGCTTAAGCTTCATTTGATAAGTGAACCGTCAGACCCGAGCAAGATGAAATTTGCATATACTTTACCAAATTTAGTGCCTCAGGAATTTCTTACTTTAAGACATAGCTATCAAAAGAGCACCGTCAAAGTCACCAGTTAAAACATTTGACGTGATTCTGGACAAACTGTATTGATGGTATCGCTGGATTGGATATCTGAAAATTCCTGAAATATCCCGTAAATGGTGCACATTGAGCAACACGCAAGATGAATAACCACTGCGTCCCAGATGGCTCCCTGCTCCCTACATATTGTACTTAAAATACAGATTCCTGCACCCAAACATTGTAGAACACGTCTTACACAGTTCCGATGGAGACCTGTGCAGAACTCCAGAATGGACACACTTTCTTACACAGCGCCCCCTAGAGGAAGAAAGCATTCCATATTCAAAGTATACATCTGTAAATATGTGTTATTGGCATCTTATTTGTTGAAAAGAAGGAAAAAAGACAGTATCGGATATGTATTGGCAGATACTCAAGGTTATCCAAATGAACACATGCAAAAGTAATCTTACACGTTTAGTATTGTGCAATTTCGATTTGGGTGTAAATCATTATAATTGTGGGCAATATCTCATTACTGTGCACAATAGTCTTACAATGTGAAATATCACTACTTATTTCAGTATTACTGATCTATTCCTTACAGCATTTATATTTTATATCGTTCTTATCTCGGTGTCTCTGTGCAGTTGTAACATAAGCAATTTACTCCAGGATTAATAAAGTTTCTTATTCATCTTTTGTTCTGTAGTTCAGGGCTCTGGCTGACTCATGACTTGCTCTATAAACTAAATCTGAATCAAGTTCAGATTTCGTATTTCTTGTTCTACAGGTCCTGCCCAAAGTGCCTGTGCCAGATCTGCAGCAGACGCTGGAAACATACCTGAGATGCGTCAAACACCTGGTTCCTGAGGCCCAGTTCCAGAAAACCAAGGCCATTGTGGAGAAGTTTGGCAAACCAGGAGAAACTGGGGAGATGCTACAGAAAAAGTTATTGGAAAGGAAAGAGAAGACAGAAAACTGGGTAAATACATCACGCCAGATGCCATTTTTTTATTGGACCAAAGTAAATGCTATGCTGCTGAATAAAATTAGGAATTCCAGCAAATAAAAGCAGCATTCAGTGGGAGATATAAACAATCATGAAATGTCTTGAAATGTTTCACAAATCCAGCCGTTTTATACACTATTGTCCCCCAGTGAAGCTTCATGAGTCTCTGAGTGTTTCTGTCAATGTTGATTATGGTAAAACAGTGAATCTGAACTAAATCACTTTTTATTTACACTTTTTATTTGCACGGACACAAAGAGACAAGAACAGTATAAATATAAACTCAATAAAACTCTGCAGAAATACTCAGTAGAAAATACACTCTACTTGTCACGGGGGAAGCGTTGAAGCTTCGCCCC
>JBBPDB010000108.1:40066391-40079074 GCA_037974465.1 Brachypetersius altus
ACACACACACACACACACACACACACACACACACACACACACACACACACACACACACACACACACACCTATACACACACACACACACACCTACAACACACATACACACAAACACACACCTAACAGACTGGACTATATAGCAGCACTGCACTGACACACACATACACACACACACACACACACACACCTATACACACACACACACCTAACAGACTGGACTATATAGCAGCACTGCACTGACACACACACACACACATACCCCTATACATACATACACACAAACACACACATACACCTAACGGACTGGACTATAAAAGTGCTGTACTGACACACACACTTATGCACACATATACACACCAATATGCATACATCTATACACACACACCTACACACAGACATGCAGCATCGCAGGCCTGCCCTAATACGGCCTTTATAACGAATGGAACTATACAGCAGTACTGCACTGACACACACATACACTCATACACACAAACACACACACACACACACACACACACACACACACACATAGCAACACTTAAATACACGTGTGTATGAGAAAGAGAGAGAGTGCCAAGCAAAGAGAGAGAGGAAGAGAGTGTGTCTGTATGTTACTGTACATCACTGTGTCTGTTTTCCGAGCTCCTCGCCTCAACCCTGATTGAGAATGTGTGTAATTTCTTAATGAGGTCTTTATTATAATGACCTGCATTCTTTAATGTGTGTGAATGTGAGGCTCTAAGTCTCTGCGCTGCTCACTGTCAGTCTGACTCCAGATCAGTCCTGTTTAATACTGACCACTACTCACATGTTGTCTGTGTGTGTGCGTGTGCGTGTGCGTGCGTGTGTGTGTGTGTGTGTGTGCGTGTGTGCTCTTCTGACTGGAAACCAAAGGCCAAATAGTTCAGCTGAAGTTTTGTTTCGTAATGTTGCTTTAAATAAAGACACTTTGGCCCCTCTTTAAAAAATACAAAGGGCATGTTTCATATAATCTGACAGAGGTCAAGTTTAAGTGCTTTAAATATTCCAGATCCAAGGACAAGGTTTCTGCCTAATCCGTAATCGGAGAAGCAAAAGTGGAGGCTTCTCTGACACACACCAGGCCTCCGATGGAAATTCTTCCACTTCATGGCTGCATAAAGGGGAATTCCACTGATTTCCAACATTTCTGCATAATTCAGTGGTTGAAACGTAAACATAAATGTCATTCAGGGGGTGTTTGGTGAAGCTCCGTGTGTCTTTGAGTTGATGTTGATGATGGTAAAATACTGAATCTGAACTAAATCACTGGGACAACCATAACGATTGTATGGAATAAGTTTTGGAGGCAGATGCCCAAAATAAACATATTGGAAAAACATTTTTACTTTAGTGGCTACATCCTACACATCTTTGAGGACACAACTGGCTTGACCTTTATCAGCTTGTTTCACTACAATCATATATACATTTTGTTGGGTAAAGCGGACAAAACTACAAAATATTACGCAAAATTTAAATCACCACTTTCATTAAAATAATAACTTGCATGTGCATGTACACAGTTGCATGTACTATTGTATCATAATGATACTCTACAGTTTTACGATGTCAAGCTTATTTGAATGAAGATTTTAAAAATGCAAAAAAAGCTGGATATATCTAGAACCATAAACAGAGCTGATCCAGTCATAATAAAAAAGAAAAATTACTATAATTTACTATAAAAAAATCAATAATATGATCATATATTTTTTATATTGTTCTCGTGATTACAATTATATAATTATTTGACAGTGTAGTAATGTATATGCCTCTTCTTAAAATTCTTGAACATTTTCTTTAAAATATTTTCCCAGTCTGTGTACATTATATATAAGTTTTTCAATATTGTTGTACAAAATATACATTTTAATATTGAAAATATTTTAACGCTTTTCTGAAGTGCCGCATATTTCAGCCAATCAGACATTAGAGCTGTGACGTTACATTTTTGAAACGTCTAATCAAAGCGAGTATCGGCGCGATGACGTTTTTTGAATGGACCAATCAGAGCACTACTAGCCGCAGCGCCTGTGAGAGTGGAACACGGTGCTGTTAGCTGCTAAGCTAATCCACATCTGTTCTCCAACTGTTTATAAGAGTTCCTCGGTTATACATTGTCACGGTGAGTAACATTTATTCTGAAATTAATTTAGGTACATCGTAGAAATTGATATTACGTCTAAAGTTGGCGTTTTTGCTTTTATATTATGTACACAATACATGCTGCTAGCTGTGCTATGGTAACCTTGCTATTCCGTCTCCATGGAGAGATCCTTGTAAATGTTTCTTATTTTTCCAGCGTGAACGTTTGAACGTTTCCTGCATTAGGTTATTGGGTTCATTAATTAACAATCTGGCTAATTAGCTGAGCAAACACTATAGAACCTTTTAGAAACCGAATGAGCTAATCAAGTTCTTGACCCTCGTTTTATGTTCATGGTCTGTTAGACCACATTCAGGCTTTAAGGTCTCTTAATAAACCTCTGCCCCTTTTCTGATTTAATGGGGACAAGCTCCTTAAAACACAAACCTCATCTGCTTTAACTATAACTGTTTGTTTGAGAAATGGGGTGTGACTCAAGACCTTTGTCCACGTATTCCTGTGGTCAAACTGTGCACGGAACAATGTTAGGGTGCTCCATAAATCTATGAATAATGCTTGTGGGGATTGAAATATCACATCTTCAGGATTGTCTAATTTCAAAGCCCTTCATGAGGTTTTAAGGTGGGAAAGTTAAGTCTAAACTGTTCATATTTTTCATTTGTGATTCATATCCTTCAGATGACTGGCTCGAATGAGTTCAAACTGAACCAGGGACCTGATGACAGCATCTCTGCAGTCAAATTTAGTCCAAACACATCTCAGTTCCTGTTGGTCTCCTCTTGGGATTCCACTGTCCGGCTCTACGATGTTGGTGGCAACTCAATGAGGATGAAGTACCAACATCTGGCACCTGTTCTTGACTGCGCCTTTTATGTAAGTCAGTCCAAATTCTTAAATTCGGGGTCTGTATAAAAAACGTCACAAACACAAATATTTACTCTTGTTCTGTTACAGGACCCTACACACTCTTGGAGTGGTGGACTTGATAATCAGTTGAAAATGCATGATTTAAATACAGATCAAGGTATTTATCAGACACATTTAAGCTTATTCGTTAGAGTGTATTGCCTCTGTGTTCTCTGTAAAAATGGTCAGAGTATAATTGACTGTTTACACTCCCAAAGACACAATCGTAGGAACGCATGATGCACCCATTCGTTGTGTGGAGTACTGTCCTGAGGTTAACGTCATGGTAACGGGCAGTTGGGACATGTCTGTGAGGCTTTGGGACCCCCGCACCCCCTGCAATGCTGGCACTTTCACACAGCCTGAGAAGGTACAGAGCACTGTGTTGGTTGTTATTTTTCCTTTAAAGATACATTATACAGAGTTCAATAACTCCTCAGTGATGAATGTAATTATGATCAATAACTCCTTCAGTCCTCTACGGTCACATTTCATGTTTTTTAAAACTAAAAACTTTACCATAAACATTCTGCTTTGCATAACTGTTTAAAAAGTCATGTTTTATTTGCCAGTAAAGTAACCGCTTCTGTTATGACATTGTATAAGGCCTTCAATTCACACTTAACCCCTTCCTAGTTAAAATTTTAAGGTACATGTGACAGGGCTTCTAGACTTATCTTTAATTATCATTGTAGCTCCAGTGCAAAACTAAAAAAAAATCAACCTTAAGATGAGACGGCTGACTGCCGTTTTGACTAGGAGGGAAAATTGCAACCAATCAAGTAGTCATACTGCAGGCTTTGGCATGAATAAAGACCACAGCTGCATTCTAAACAAAAATGAACTGAAACAATAACTAGTTTTGTAAGTTGCTAGTAAGCTCATATGGAGTAAATTTAATGATGTTTTTCAGGTCTACACCCTTTCTGTGGCTGGGGATCGTCTGATTGTAGGAACGGCTGGGCGAAGGGTGCTCGTCTGGGACCTGAGGAACATGGGATACGTTCAGCAGCGGCGGGAGTCCAGTCTTAAATACCAGACTCGCTGCATACGGGCCTTTCCTAACAAACAGGTAAACTACACTGCACATGATCTGGACAAAATGAGCAATGCTATCTATCTTCTATTTTTTGCAAATGCAATGCCTTTCAAGATAAATATCACTTCTGGAATTAAAAACACTTAAAACCTGTGGATATTGTGTGCAAAAACTCCACTCACAGATGCCCACTCAGTTTGTTAGTTTCTGCATTAAGCAATTTATTTAATTTTACCACCATTATGTAGCAATAATTGCATGTGGCCTTTTTAGAACACTACTAGTGATGGACAAATGTTCTTTTGTTGGCTTGGCTGCTGCCCTCTTTTCATAATATTAAATGTTCAGTCGAAACACAAGCTACTATGTTTTTGTGGTGCTAAAAATTAGTCTGCTGGTCTTTGCTTGTTCAAGTATTAAGTGTGTGTGTGTGTGTGTGTGTGTGTGTGTCTGTGTGTGTGTGTGTGTGTGTGTGTGTGTGATATCAGGGTTACGTCCTGAGCTCGATTGAAGGCAGGGTAGCCGTGGAGTACTTGGACCCAAGCCTGGAGGTTCAGAAGAAGAAATATGCCTTTAAATGTCACAGACTGAAGGAGAATGGCATAGAACAGGTTTACCCTGTCAATGCCATCTCTTTCCACAGCATCCACAACACCTTTGCCACAGGTCAGTGAAGATGTTTAGCCCTTAAACTAAGATGATTTTTTAAAATTAAACTTATTTATTTATTTTTTAACCTAGAATACATAAAATAGTATGTTATAGAATGATGTATAGCTACCCATTATGGCAATATCCACACTTTTTCTTTTTTTTAAATCACGTTCACACGAGCCTGTTTTCAAAAATATCTCCGTCCACACACAATTGCACAAAACCCTGTCAAAAGCGTGCCAAGGCAGCAGGTGGCAATATAACTATAAACCGTATGACATTGGTGACCAATCAGAAGCCTTGGAGGGGGCCGGCATTGCCAGAGAATGACTGTGTTGAATATAACAGCATCCAAAGCGACTCTGATGACGCTGTCCTTCACACTGGAGGGACAGAAATTCCGCGTCTAAGTATAAACAGGCCAAAACTCCTAACGAGGTTGAGAGCAGTAGTATTTTGTAAACATTGTAGATGAAAACCTGATGTAACACGGCGCATACTGTGAGGTCATGAGTGGCGCACTGTATTTTTAAAGTATTAGTTTTTCTCGTCCACACAAACGCAGAAACAGTTTTCAAAAAAAGTTTTTAAAACGTCTGTTTTCTCACTGACCTAAAAACGCTGTTTGAGGTTTTTCTGTGCGTTTTGCCCGTTCGTCCACGTACGTGGACATGGCCTATGTGCTACCACCTCCCTAGCTACACTATGAGTAATATTGGGAAAATCACTTGTTTCCCCATCTGCTACTTGGCTTCAGTGTTTTTTATCTGACTTATTCCAGAAACAGTAAGCCTTCACGTACACGTACACAACGTGTGTCCTTGGCTCTTCACCTCTTTCCAGGTGGCTCAGACGGCTTTGTGAACATCTGGGACCCGTTCAATAAGAAGCGCCTGTGTCAGTTCCACCGCTACCCCAACGGCATCGCCTCGCTGGCCTTCAGCGGAGACGGATCCCTGCTGGCCATCGCATCCTCCTACATGCAGGAGCAGGGGGACATCTCCCACCCCGCAGACGCCATCTACATCCGCCAGGTCACAGACGCAGAGACCAAACCCAAGTAAGCTCACTTACACCCCGATCTGCGGAACTACAGGCAATTCTACAGTATAAAATATTAAATTAATATAAAATGACTAAAATATTAAATGTTAAAGCCCTCCTTGGTGGTTCAGCAATAAAGTGGGAGCAGTAAAGGGTTGTCTGAAAAATCTATTCACGGAACTCCTTTATTAATACAAGAGGCCTGTAATTATCATATGCTTTCTTAAGAAGTGAATTAAAGACTGGAGAGTTTGGACATTTTCTGGGAAGCAATTAAAGTAAAGTGAAAGTGACCATTTGTCATATGTGAACACACCACAGCACACAGTGTGAACAGGGAGCAGTGTGTGGGACGGTACCTTGCTCAGGGTACCTCAGCAGTGCCTAGCGGTCTTGGGAATCGAACCCTGGTCGCAGGGCGAATGCCCTAACCACTAGGCTACCAGCTGCCCCAGTACATTAGTGAACTGTTACATTACAGTAGTTATACGCGATGTGTGTGTGTTCGCGGTAGCATTGTCAGTGGGTGCATGCAGCTGTAGCCTGCAAAGATCTTTATCTGTCTCCATCCGGCCACTTCATATCACTTAGATGATGGACAGATGCCCAGACGAGGAGATCCCTCTTTATCGCTTTATTTTATTTTTCTAGCACCGGTTTATTGCTTGAGTTTGTAATCTCACCTTTAAACCATCAGGGTCAAGGGAATAGTTTAGCAACAAAAAAAACCTCTTTTCCACAGATGGTCGATCAGCCATGACACCTTTTGAAGTTTTGCTGCTTTGGTTTCAGAATCAAACTTTAACTTATTCTTATGACTGCACAGACACAAAGGCGACAAAAAGTCAAAATAAAACTACAGCAGTTACTAACACTTCTCTGTAAATGCTTTTGCAAGACTTTTGTTGATCTGCTGGATTCATTTAGGCGATACAGACTGTGTTAAAGGTGCCTAAGCAACATCCACTAGAGTTTAAATGCAGTTTTGGGGATGCAAAACTACATTTAACCTGTATTTAAATGGTAATATTGCAACTGAATTGTGTTTTGTTTGGTCATTTCGGTTCATTCCCACTGCGTCATAAGTCTAGACCATGATGCAAAAACACTCCTTCCCTTTTATAATGACAAAAAATCTGTTTGTCCTGGGAACACGACAAACAATTGAATCCAGGCTAACTGCAGTATCTCAGCCTCCAGTAGTCGATACCCACGGCTTTGAAACGACTCCAGAAGCCTCGTATTAGAAACCAATAGATCTGTGCGAGAGGCAGCAGGGCTGCGTTTAAAGGTGAATCACTGGGAGGAGCAACACAGCAGACTCAGGCGGTCTTTCTAAAGCAATCGGGAAGCATAAAGACAGGCAACTCGGTGGACCTGTTTCTGTCTGAAACTGGATTACGCCGAGCTCCTAACTAGGTTTGCTGTCTGTCTCGCCATGCGGTAACCGATGGAGACTTTGCTTCATTTAGCACAGCAGCAGCGGCGGTCCTGGTCCAGAAGCCCCCATTCGACTCTCCTGGTTTATGTCAGGGGGAGGAATACAGCAAGTCAGAGAGGAGCTCTGTCTCATTAAGGCTCAGATGCTTTTCCCAAACCATCGACAGCATTTCATTAGCATGCAAAGGTGCCTGCACAAACCATGTTTTAACACACGGTCGCCTGTGCTCTGATGCTACATTGTGAGTTTGTGGATACGTTCAGCAGTTCTTGCTGTCAGGCCTACAGTGATAATACCCTGTATTCCCTAGACCATATGGTACACCTAGTATTACACACTGGCGTGTGAAGTTTCCTATATTTAGTATGTTTTTGGGGAATTCTGACGATGCTTCTTTTGAATGAGGGATACATTAAACGTTTACACCTTTAGGGTCTATAGTGTAGAAAACCAAATCTTTGAAATATGAGTTGGATGTTCAGTGCTGTTCAAATTTCTTGAGCCACCCCTCACGTCTTCATATCTTGGTTCTGGAGATCCAGACTTGTCTTTTTAATGTGTTCCTGAGGAACAGTTCTCCAGGCTTCCTGAAGGACTTTCAAAGACTCCTTTCCAGTCCAGTCCCAGAACCTGACGAGTGTCGGAGGAAACTATTAACTTTACCCGTCTGATTATAGTTTTCTTTTATTTGCAGGTCAACCTGATTCGTCCTCCCAGTGGTGTCTTCTGGATAGATTTTCAGGAACATACTTGATCAGTTTTCACTCTGATAAACTTCTGCTGGCATCCAGTTGTTCGTAAATGTTTTTATTTCCCTTCACTTTCCCTGTATTTGTCCCTTTGTGTTGTCTCTGGTTTTCTTCTGTCTTTTTATTCTCTCTCCCGCTATCCATCAAACATATGGATGTTGATGATGATAAAATAGTGAATCTGAACTAAATTACTTCTCTTTGGGGACTATTTTGTCTCATGACGCCCTGCACGTATCCCTCCATCATGACTGTGTTTACTTTTAGGACCAAAGCTTCTCAAAATTAAAACAGTGTCTCATAAACATTTTACTTACTATAATGGATTTTTAAAGACAAGCGTCTGGTTCCATTCGCCTCCTTTATAAACCGTTCTTATTCTAAACCCCTCTTTACTTAATTATACACTCATTTATTAACAAAGCCTGGAAGTGTGTATCGTCACACTCTCTCCGGAACACGTGAGTAAATTTATAAAACTATAAAAGCTCTTTTAATTGATCGTTTCGTACTCCCATTTGTTGAATGATTTAAGCCCCTCACCAAATCACTTATCCACACACACACACACACACACATACACACACACACATTATATACTAATTTGTTAACAGAAAATCGACTGTGAAGTGTGTATCATCACACTCTCTCAAGAACTCACAAGTAAAATTACGGATTAGAGGGGAATGATCAATTAACGTATTTTAATTGATTGTCTCGTGCTCTCGTTTGTTGAATGATTTATCCCCCCCCTTCACTTCCCCACCCACCACACACACACACACACACACACACACCCTTCCTGCTATTGTACCCGTGTGTGTGTGCGCGTGTGAGGAGCTCGTTTAACTCTGATGACTTTTCGATTCTGTCCCATTGCGAGTGGAAACGAGCCCGAGACGGTCCTCCTCGTGTCCCACAACCATCAAGAACACCCCATCACCCCCATATCGGATGCGGGACCCCCCGCAGGACTATCTCACAGAAGTGACCCGGAACAGAGGCGCGCCCGGTAGGGACGGACCCCCGCCTGGTGGTGGTGCTACCCCTACACGCTCAACTCGCACGCGCCAGCAGGTGAGTGACCAACCCGGAGGGGGACTAAATTACCTAATGAGCAATTAACACTAATTAACACCAGTGGTCAGTTGGTGCCCGGATTACAGCACTGAAGGGGCGATTATACTGCTGAGGAGCTTCAGGGTCAATGAAACGAGTGCTAAAGAACGGGTGTTTTTTTTAGGTGCTAAAAAAAAAAACCCACCCGAAACTCCTGAACATCACACTCTATATCACATTACAGACTTTATTGTTGTTTTTAAACACCTGACACTCCTGAACATTTATATGACATTGCAGACTTTACATTGTTTTCTGAACACCGGAAACTCCTGAACATCACACTTGATATCACATCACAGACTTAATAGTGTTTTCTGAATACCTGAAACTCCTGAACATTGCATGAATTTCTGTAAGGTAATGTCGTGCTGCGTTTAGATTCAGGTGATCACCTTATAAAAATGATATTTTTATGTACACCTGAAACTCTGACAGGGTGAATTTTACACTTTATATCACCTAATAAAAATTAAAGTATTTTCCGAACTCCAAAAATTTTTGTAAATAAAAACAGAACAAGATGTACTAGAAGCAGTCAATGACCTACCAATATTGCAATTGTATTTCTCTTGCTAAGATTTCTTAAAACAAGAAAATGCTTCTTAAACCTGGATTACTTACCATACAAAGTCAAATTGGTTGTTGTTAAAATAAGATATGTCATTTCTTTTCAAGATTTTGTGGCTTGTCAAGATTTCGTTTTTGAAATATGAACACCTCCATGCGTAAATAAGAAAAATAATTAAAGGGTTTAATAAAATAATGTAAAATGATTCAATGAGTCAATAAATGAATTTTAAAGAATTAAATGTGTAAATAATATTAATTGATTATAGGCGAATTAAAGAATTTAAATGAATTAAAGGCGTAAATAAAATAATTTAAATTAATTTAAAATCTCAGATGCGCTGCAGAGCGCGAGATCGCTGCCTGTAAATTAAAGACTGTTTAGAGGAAGTATGAACGTTATAGGTTCACTGTTCATTTAATCAGTTGAAGATCATCGGTGTGTATATGATCCAGAATTATTCATTATTGAAGACACTAAAGCTTCATAAACACAAACATGGGGATAAAAACAAATAACCGCTGCAAACGATTCATACTGATACTACTGCAAATACAATTCATATTGTTATTAGTCTAAATACAATTCATACTAGTACTGTTGGAAATACATTTTATATTGTTATTGGTCTAAAAGTAATTCATACTGATGCTGCTGAAAATATAATTCATTGTTTTTGGAGAAAAAGCGATTGATTTTGGTTCTGCTGCAATACAGAAATTCATATGGTTACAGTTCATATCGTTAATGGTCTAAAATAATTAAATCTAATACAACTGTAAATACAATTAATATTGTTATTGTTCTAAAAATAATTAATACTGGTAAACTGCTAAAATACAATGATTCATATTGTTACTGCTGGAAATACAATTCATATTGTTATTGTTAATAAAGCATACCAGTACCAGTACAATTTATATTGTTGTTCATGTAAAAACAATTCACACCCGTGATTCTTCAATGCAGGGATTCACACTGGTACTGCTGGAAATATGATTCAAATTGTTATTGGTGTGAAAACAATTTTACTGGTACTGTTGGAAATGAGGGCAGGTTTGAAAACTTTTGTTGAGTAAAAATTCTCACCAAAAGACTCTCAGTCTCTCTGGAGATGTTTGATACATTCAAAGCCCCTAGACACAAACACTGTCGAGTCTAAATGCACCACAGCAAGAGTCTTCCAAGGCTTTATTCTCGACTACATTTTAATCAGATTCTGTAAGTTCTCCACTGTTGGAGTTTCACTCATTACTGTAGGTGTTCATGGTGTTTAAGATGTTAAAGGTGGTCCAATCAACTGTAAGAGTAGAAATCGCTCTCATTACTGGTGTTAAAGACGTTTAAGGTGATCTAATCCAGCCCTTCATTTATGATAAACAATTTCTCTGCTGCAGATGTTTTCTAGACACTACTACACACTAAACCTAGTCTGAATGGAGATTTTATAGTCTAATACTACAATCTTAATTTCTTCCCAAGAAATCAATGCTTTTGGCTCTTAATTGACTCTTTATTTAAATTTGGGAATTTTGCACCCCTGCAAATGTGCCCTGGAATAAGTCTACTGTGCTCCTGTAGGAATCACAGAGGACTTTTGTTTTTGAATATCTTGCATTAAAACCTCTAAGGCTATATAGATGGCAGACCACATGGTTTACACCTTTTACTTGGTTAGACTTTAGAGTAGCATTCACATTATGTAATGTTCAGCTGGGCATTATGGAACATACAGATCTACAGAACTGGACTAAACAGCATTAAATGACTACTGAATACAGCGGAAAAGCTTCCGCCCATTATAGGACACATGTATATTCTACATATACAGCATTATAGACTAAATACCAGGGCTGTTAATACTCTGTTGTGTTAAATGTTGTAATATTTTACCCCAATCTCACCTGCCAGTCACAGAACGGACGGTCAGACTGCCCTCCCCCTCCCCCACAGACCACAGCTCCCCAGAGCCACGCACCAAAGACGAGGAGGAGGAGGACGAGGAGGAGGAGGAAGAGGAGGCCGTGCAGGAGGAGGTGCAGGAGGAGGAGAAGAGGCCGAGCCGCAAGAAGAAAACGCGCACTGTCTTCTCCCGCAGCCAGGTATGTCATACTGCTGCAGCTAAAGTACAGTGACTCATACTGGTACTGCAGGATTAAAATGATTATTTCAAGTACTGATTCAATTCAGTGATTATGGTGATGGAAATGTAATCATCCATACTGGTATGGCTTCAATACAAGGATATTGGTAGGATATACTGATAAGCTGATATCAGGATATACTGACATTGCTGCAAAAGAGTGATTTGTACAGGTATGGGTATGGGGTGGTGATGGCCTAGTGTTAGGACACTTTCCTCTTGACCAAGAGGTCATAGGTTCTAATCCTACCTTCAGCACACCACCATAGGGAATGGAAGTTGCTAAATGACCCAAATGTAAATGTGAATGCAATACAGTAACTGATTCTGGTATGGCTGCAATACAGCAAACCATACTGCTTCTCCTTCTGTATCAGATAGCCACTGCTACAATACAGTGATACATACAGCTACTGCAGCAATACAGATTCATAAGGGAACTGTGGCAAAACACTGGTTCTGGTTCTCCAGTCTAACTATAGTTCTGGTTCTCAGGAATACAGTGATTAATACTAGCTAGCCATTAATGCTGGTTTTGGTTCTCTGGTCTGACTGTGGTTATGGTTCCCAGGTCAGACTGTGGTTCTGGTTCTGGTTGTCAGGTCTGTTTGTCTGGTTTTTGTTCTCTGGTCTGACTCTGTTTCTTGTTCTCAGGTCAGACTGTGGTTCTGGTTGTGGTTCTCAGGTCAGACTGTGGTTCTGCTTCTCAGGTCAGACGGTGGTTCTGGTTCTCAGGTCTGACTGTGGTTCTGGTTCTGGCTCTCAGGTCAGACTGTGGTTCTGGTTCTCAGGTCTGACTGTGGTTCTGGTTCTGGTTCTCAGGTCAGACTGTGGTTCTGCTTCTCAGGTCAGACGGTGGTTCTGGTTCTCAGGTCTGACTGTGGTTCTG
>JBBPDB010000108.1:40104032-40119317 GCA_037974465.1 Brachypetersius altus
TTCCGTATTACTTCAATCACGTCTTCTCCGTCGTACCGTGTATTCTCCGAAAGACATCATGTACCGAACTGTGACCCGTGTACCGTGACGGTTCGGTACTGATACATGTACCGTTACAGCACTAATCGATGCTTAAATAAGTTCTCTTGTGAGCAGTAAACATATTTAGTTTCCCTTTTAGTGTTCAGATCACACATATCAGTTCTTCTTTAGAATGGGATCCTGAATGCACCATGTACCGCGTTTGGATTTGATACATCAAACTAGCAAAAATCCAAAAGCAGACCGAGAACTTTGGGCTTGATCTGAAGACTGTAATGTTTATGATATACGAATAAAAAACATTATAATATCAATATAATCCAGTGTGGGTGTATTTGAACACTGGGGTCTTATATTAGTCTTATATTAATCTTATATATTATAGAAACTGAGTACAGAATGGAATGTATGGAATTCTGTGTGACACCCCACAGACCCTCAGAGGTTACAGGATCCAAAGGTCAGATGTTCCTGCACCTCCCTCCCAAACACTCCTCGGTTTTCAAAGGACAACAGAATGGACCGTGCAGAGAGAGAGAGGAAGAGAGAGACAGAGGGGGAGAGAGAGAAACAGAGATAGAGACAGACAGAGAGGGAGACAGAGAGAGAGAGACAGAGAGAGAGAGAGATAGAGACAGAGAGAGAGAGAGATAGAGAGACAGACAGAGAGAGACAGACAGAGAGATAGAGAGAGAGAGAGAGAGAGAGAGAGAAAGAGAGACAGAGAGAGAGAGAGAGACAGACAGACAGAGAGAGAGAGAGACAAAGAGAGAGAGAGACGAGAGAGACAGAGAGAGATAGAGAGAGAGAGAGAGAGGCGAGAGAGAGACAGAGAGAGAGGAGAGTTGGTGGACGCTGACGATCGCTGACGCTTTGATGGGTTGGTGATGATACACACTCATCTGTAAGAGAAGATCAGTTTATGAGCTGCAGCTGCTTTTAAGCCCCGCCCCCTATGAAGGGTATGATGACACAATGTATGTAGGATGGAAGAAAATTCCACAAATACTGACAACAGAAACTCAGTATGTGAGTAAAAATTCTACACACACCAACAGAGGGAGAGTCCAACACACATTCGTCTGTGGAACACCTTCTAATTCTTTATTAATTCACCCAGAAAGACGAAAAACGAGGTATTGAGACATTATAACATTAGTCCATGAAGACGAGTCCTTTACGCTTGTGTGCGTCAGACTGGTGTGCAGGGACAGAGGCAGAGACTGGGAGGGATTTTCATTTGTGCGGGTCCTTGAACTTGCATGGTGGGACATAATAAACCAGATATAACAAATGAAAGAGGCGGTGATCGTTCAAACTCCCAGCACCGGATTACTTGAAAAAAAATGGAAGCTCTTACTTGTGATTCAGTTGTAAAAAGTTCAGAAAACTTTAAGCTTGTAGGTGAACATCTGCACGTGGCCAGGGACGCAGGGTGTACATTTACAGTGTAAATAATAATCCAAAATACAAAAGGTGGCATAAACATAAGCTTTGTTTTATCTCTTTTAGCACAGGACATGAGTAAGTGTGTACCCGCCTCTTACTTCTGGATCATGTTCTCCTTTAAATCACAAACAGGGCACCACACAGCGCATACTGGTGTTATCAGTTCACTTGTGTATCAGATGGTCTGTGGTTTCTAGGTAAAAATGGGGCCTTTCCCGGTCTAATCAGTTATTAATGCATGAAATTCTTATTCAAAATACACAGAAATGCAATAGAAACCACCATGTAATGATGGTATCTGACAAAACTGGCATCTGAAGCTCCCGTCTGGGCAGCAACTGTGTTGATAAATGCTTCAAACAGATTGGAGAACCGTAGGCGAGCGCTGTTAAAAACGCCCAGAGTTTACTGTCTGCAGTAAAAGAGGAAGAGAGCGCTCACAGCTACTTGTCAGATCACCACAGATCAGTGGCACCAACTCTGCATGGCACTGAGCCCCGAACCATTAGAGCCTCCTGCCAGTTTCACCGCGAGGAAGTTTGGTTTTGTTACTGAAGCCAAACTGTTAAAGTATTCCTGCAAATAGTGAAACGGTCATTTCCCCTCATACTGTGTGACGCCCGCAACGATACCATGTTTACAGAGAAATGAAAATATGAAAACATTGTAATGAGTTTTCACACATTTATATTTACGGCATTTATCAGAGGCTTTTATGCAAAGCGACTTCCACCTACAGGGGGCAGTCTCTACCATTCTCTAACTACAGGGGGCAGTCTTTTCCATTTTCTAACTACAGGGGGCAGTCTCTACCATTCTCTACCTACAGGGGGCAGTCTCTACCATTCTCTACCTACAGGGGGCAGTCTCTCCCGTTCTATAACTACAGGGGGCAGTCTCTCCCGTTCTATAACTACAGGGGGCAGTTTCTCCCTGGAGCAACTTGGGGTTAAGGACCTTGCTCAGGAACCCAGTGGTGGTAGGATTCAAACCTATAACCTCTTGATCCAGAGATGAGGATCATCCCAAGAACCACAAGCCCAGAGTGAAGTACAGATGGGAGCATAAGGAGTTGGGCCCACTCCTGTATGAATGGCGCTGGGGCGCTTGTGTCTGCATATGTGCTTTCTCTCATTGTTTTGTATTTCTGTAAAAATAATTACATGTAATTTTTGTTTCTGTAAAAAAAGATCTTTTTCTGGTTCCTGATCCTCTCGGCGCTCTCCAGCCAGGTTTGTTTAGTTCCCTCAGCAGCTCCTGATTTGGTTTAACGAACGAATGATTAGATAAACGATGGGATGGATGGGATTGTAAATACTGGCCGTCCTCCAGGACATCATGAGCCCCCCCCCATTTGTTTATTTGTTGACTAAATTTATTTATCCTTTACTTTGTAAAACTAATACATGCATTATAAATTGATTTGTATAGTTTTCACAAACGTTTCATTTTATTTACTCAAACTGTAAACATTTTGATGCTACATCAGTAACGTATTTGGACTGTTTTGCACTGTGATCAGTGATCATACTGTGTACACAGAGATCATTCTGTGCTCCAGTTTATATGCCAGCTAACTAATGACTCGTGAAAATGAAGGACGATAATTCTCCCCATTACTGTAAATCCAGTTCCTTTAATCCAGTTCCTTTAATCCAGTTCCTTTAATCCAGTGCTGGAGAACCTCTGCTTCTCACAAGATCTCTTCCCATATTCACCCACTTCCCGTTAACTGGAAGTCCTCATCGCTCTGGAGTCGCGCTTTGCTGGAGGAGTGCTCCGCCGTCCCACTTGACTGAGTGTTAATCTCAGGTAGGAACCCTGTGGGCTGGAGCCAAGACACAAACTCGAGTCACGCACTGAAGGTGCACTTGCAGCTTCACCTCGCAATTCATTTCATGCTTTATGCCACTAAACGTTAAGTGGCTCCTTATAGTTATGTGTGAACATCCAACCCTTCAACAAGTGAAGCACTGCCACCAACGAGGGGCGTCTGGGGAGCAGTGTGTGGGACGCTACATTGCTCAAGGGTACCTCAGTGATGATGCTAGCAGTCCTGGGGTTCAAACCTATTACCTTCTGTAACACCTAGACCACCAGCTGCCCCACAAGTATAATAGATGCATTTGCCACATCGCTTTTAGCCAATCGGCTGTTTTATGTATCGTTCCAGTGCTCTAGCTTACTTTACAGTTTTGTGCAATTTCTTTTTGAGTGCTACATTATAATGTGCAACAATCTTACCATGTGAACGATCGCTACTTATATGATCTCTATTACAGCAGTAATGGGCCCGGGATAGAGAACCAACTCCAAACCTAGTAATTCACTTAAGAGTAGGTTAATTTCGGATAGTATGTTTCAGACTGTTCTCTGCAGTTTTTGTTTGACTTTTATTTAGACTTTATTATTGAGTATCTGTGCAGCTGTAACATAAACAATTTCCTACGAGATCAATAATGTTTTCTGATTCTGATGATCCTTCTATTATTCTCATGTCACACTCTGGACTTTATCATCTGTGTACAGCCACACCAGCCACACTCATGTCCTGTTATTTGATTTGCTAAGTGTATAATTTACTCACTCAATGTGGTTCAGTGCATTAATTGCCTCCTGTGCATTAATTACACTTATGGTGAAGCACTAGTCTCTCTGGAGGGTTTACACCGCGTTCTCACTACACCGTTACACGGCCGTACAGTCTGTTTATCGTGGGCTTTCTTTCAGAACTTGCTGTATGTTGCACTGGAGAAATGTCTCTTTACACTATGTGCATGTCCAGAGCTGCTGATGACGATAACACAACCCTGAACCTTGGTCTTCATTATCTACAGCAGAATCTGCTCCACCTTCAGAGAGTTCTTTCCTTTGTCTTTTTAACCAGACAGTGCAGACTCTGAAGGACGATGTGGAGTGTGTGACCACTGTCAGGTGAGGAAAGATGATGGAGCTTGAAGATAAGCTGCAGAGATAGCTAGCTTGCGAGAGAAAGTGAGTGAGCTCGCTTGCTGGCTTGTGTGGACGACTTATTCTCATTTTTAAAAAAATCCAGAATATTGCATTTTATTAAAATAATTCCACACGTTCATTTTCGCTACTTACTAATTTACTAATTATGTGCGAAATTGCCAACTATCACTGCTGCTATCATATAGTGAGGGGGGGTCTGTCTGGACCAGGGGTCACCGCGTGGTGCCCCCAAGGACCACCTGAGATGCCCACGGAACTGTTCTAAAAACAGTGCAACTCATCAGTGAGCAGCGTCTAACATTTAATTTCATCCTGTTTCTATCACATTTGCATTCATATAGAAAATGACTATATCTGCAAAAAGCATTTAATACATGTTTATTATACACAAAGTTTAGAGAAGTTTAGGTAAACTCTGTTCTAGTGGATCATTTACATTTACGGCATTTATCAGACGCTTTTATCCAAAGCGACTTCCATTCCCTACCTACAGGGGGCAGTCTCTCCCTGGAGCAACTTGGGGTTAAGGGTCTTGCTCAGGAACCCAGTGGTGGTGCTGTAGGTAGGATTCGAACCCATGACCTCTTGGTCTGGAGGCAAGTATCCTACCCACTGAGCACCTCCAGCGACCTCCTGTGGTCGATCACAGCTCAAAGTGTGTTTAGGAGAAATTCTGAGCAGGGCAATGAAGAACTGACTCATCTTTAATAAATATAATTTGTATTTGAAAAAGTAAACCTGAACGGCTTAAAAAGTACATTTTGGACCAAAACCTTTTCAAAACTCTGGTAATACAACAACCATAATCACTTCATGGATTAACTTTCTGCGTGGGAGATTCCAGAGGCAGACGTCTGGTTCCATTCACCTCCACTGTAAACAGTTTTGAGCATGTGTTAGTGTCTAGCACCCCAGGCTTACAGCTATTGTGTGATAGCGGAGGTCCATATCTGACTACAAATACTACTGAGAAGGTCCAAAACCTCATGTTTCGATGAGTCTGACCCCGAACACGGCCGCAGCTTATCTCCTCACGCTGTGTATAATACAGAATGTCACAATGCAGTGCTCCTCAGCTTCGCTAAAGTTTAATTGTTCAATTAGCATTGGCCGCAGCGAGGGGACCCTGGCGGCGTTGAAGCCTCAATTTGGAGCCCCTTTTGGGCCTGTATTAGCCGTAATGGAGGGCAATTATACAGAGGGTGCTCTCGGTAAGCTGTTTCTGACCACACCGGTGGCGGTGGAGAGTAGTTATAGGGCTAAATTGCGTAGACTCTTGTTTTTTTTATGGCGGGATTGAACAGAGACCGAAACAAATCATCTGCTGAGGTCGACCCCTCCAAGCAAAGGGTTGGAACGTGTGTTGGGGGGGGTGGTTGGGGCTGGGGAGGATAGAAGTCTTGCTGTTTTAACAGTTACCTTTGGTTTAAAAGCATTGCATCCATTGCACAACACGTTAGCATGCTAAGCATATTTTTACATGCATATTTGGACAGAGTTCCGATTCCATGTCACATTGTATCAGCTTCAGGCAGAAAAACATTCACAACATCCACATAGCTTCACACATGCCACCTAACATTCCGCACAGCATGCCTGAGTTCTTCAATTAGTGAATACCTGCGCCGGGCCAATGCATAGCGCCATGCTAATTGGTATATCTTCTCTTGTTTGTAATCTAAACACATTCAGTCAGGTGGCCTGTTTGCATTTCATGCAACTTTCACACAATCAAAGGTTAAATCACAGTAGAAATGACATGTTCCTTTGATTCCGAGGCCTGTAAAATAAAGGCCGTAGCCCAAAGCGCGGATGCTACTGCCATCTAGAGGTTAATCCCAGTGCACACACCTAATCACAGTGGTCATTAATCAGAACCAAATGGGCCGGTCATCCATGTCCAGCGCACACAGAAACACGCCGAGGTCATTACAGAGCCGCGAGATTTGGTGGCTTCAGTGTTTGTGTTGTTATCGGCCGTTCCCAGATGAGCCTGTGCTGCTGTGGCGTCGAGGTGAGGTCACCGAAAGGTTTCATACGGCTTTTCTGGTGTAAACAACACTATTTCTGCATGGATGTCCTCAAAGTAAACCCAATTTCATTCCAGGCTGTGCAAGCTGGCCTTAAATTGAATACTGGCTTGCGAGGGACAGTTTGGGAAAGCAATATTTTCCCTAGTTCTGTAGCCATAGGGGATAATAATTGGGAACAAAAACAGCAGGTTTGACGTTTTAGATCTTCTGTGCATGACCAAAGCATTATATTGTGCAGTAAGGTTTAGATTTGTGCATTTTCTATCACTCAGAATCCCCAGTTTTATATCTATAATTAAGAGAGAAAGAGAAAGGAAAGAATTTTAAGAAACCTCTACAATTACTCTACAGTTCAGTGGTCGAGATGTAAACAGCATTATTTTAGACAGAGTTTAGTGTAAAACTGTAGAGAAACATGTTCATCTTTATTTACAGCGGTGGTGAATGGAACCAGACATCTCCATCTCTAAATATAGTCATTATATTTACTCAGTGCAGCTCCACATGTCTCCGTTTCTATTAAAAATTCCAACACAGTGACAAATCTGAGCTTAATTAATTTCCTTTTCCTTACACTGGCCTGCATGTATCCCTCCCTGAATGGCTTAGAAAGTAAATTTCAGACCAAAACGTCTTTTGGCAGACATCTGGTTCCATCCACCACCACCACTGTAAACAGTTCTGGTAGAAAACACTCGGAATGACTTTGTTTACCATCTTAACCACTTAAATGTAGAGAAATGTATAAAAAACGATGGACTTTCAGGTCACAGCCTGTATGTTAGTGGGGCAGAGATGTAGTAAATGGTTCTTTAGATGCACACAGGTGCTGAAATAAAGGGCAGAGAAATGAAAGAGCCCTGGAACGTTTCCCCCCACTGCCTTCTTCATCCCCTCTCGCGTCTCTGGGGTGCTGTAGACCAGCCCCTCACCCTCTTTTATGTAATTACAGACAACAGATCACTTTCTGATGGCTTATAATGATCACCAATCAGTGGCGTCTATTTCACGCCTGGAAGAATCACACACTGGAGGGGCAGCTGAGGCACAAAAGCCCCACAAACCCACCCCCCCAACGCCCCCCACTCCATCTATTGTACTAATGAAGTGAATCATATGTGTCCAGCTGCTAATTGGCTCTTAGGTGAGACGAGGTCAGAAGGTGACCCGTCACGCGCTGAATTGCAACACATTGTTAAAAAACCCTGGAAAGCAACACTTAGGTGCTCTTATATCTGAGAGAACAGGACACGGGTAATTATCTCTCAGTCAGAGTAACAGAGAGGAAAGGAAACAGCAGGTTCAGCGAAATAATAAAAATAGATGTAAATGTGCAGAAATAGTAGTGTACTTCATTTGGACTGTACTTTCAGGACAATTAATTACTATTATTTATAGGTGTGATAAAACTCAATAGCACATTCACAATTAAAAATACTCTTCTTCTTCTCATTATTATTATTATTATTATTATTATTATTATTATTAGTAGTAGTAGTAGTAGTAGTAGTAGTAGTAGTAATATTAGTATTATTAATATAGTAATAATAATTATTAGCAATAGTATTATAACCCCTCCCTTCTGCTTCACACTATTGTTACTATTATTATTATTATTATTATTATTATTATTATTATTATTATTCATTGTTCATAATTAATTATTAATTCTTCATTATTAATTATTAATTATTATTATTATTATCATCATCCCTCCCACTTCCTCTTCCTTTGCTTCTTCCTTTGGTCTTCTTCTTCTTCTCCACCTCATTCTTATTATCCTTATTTTTCTTCTCCTTCTTTTACTCCTTGTTCTCTTTCTTTCTCCTCTTCACCTCCTTCTTCTCCTTCCCCTTTCCTCCTCCATCACCGCTGCCTTCTTCTCCCCCTCTCTGTTTTTCTTTTCTTCCTTTTCTTCTAATGAAAAATTATTAATTTTCTGACTGATCGGTACGTTGGTAAGTTTTTTTGTTGGTAAGTAGCTGACAATAAAAGTGTAGGTGTGCCTCCACCCACTATGAAACTCAGTGTACTTAAAATGGGCTTAACCTTGCCTTAATGTACCCCTGAAAATACACCAAATCCCTTCATTTAAATTAAGTGGCCTTTAATTTGTGAACAGATGCCTTGATTTACCTTAAAAGTGGATTTAAGACATGAGTGTGAAACCCCTTATTCTTAAGCATAAGTCTTATATTCAGGAGGTTCTATTATTTAAGGGGCACATTTTAAAAAGCAAGGATATAATTTAGTCATTTTACCCCTTAATCTGTGCACTTTTTCCCTTAATGTTCCTGTTTATTTCCTGGAAATTTTTATTTGGTAAAATTAAGGGGATTCGTTTCATAGTGACCAGACACTCCATGAAAATTTGCCACCAAATACAGCAACAATTCAGAATATTTCTGAAACCACTGCTTGTGATACTTCCTCATGTAAACACGATCCTGAGAAAAAGAGGCTTGATTAATCGGCTCGGTCTCTCAGAGCGGCCGGCGTTAATCAGAGGTCAAACAGAAGCAGCTGGGAACCAGACGCAGCCATCATGCATGAATTCGACCTGCGCGTGACCTGGAAGGGGAATCGGATCGAGGGGGGGGTTCTAGCAGGTGCAGTGGGGTAATGGAGGATCCCCCACAGAAAACAATCACTATAAGTTACACTGCAGTGGGGCTGGGTGGGCTGGGGGATAGGGGGGCTGGGGGGTCCAGTCTTGGCATTGAAAGTCAGGCTTACAAATCCACTGCAGCCCTGGGAACGGGGGTCCAGGCAGAGCCGCGTCCCTGAGAGCTGTTAAGGAGGAACAAATTGCATCCCACTTCAGCAGCACACAGAGCGCGGGGGCCGTGTCTGGGGGGCTTTGTTGAGAAGAGAAGTGAAGGAAGTCCCCCTGTTCCCCACCCAAGGTCAGGTTTACACGCTTTTGTTCCACTTATTCAACTCATTCCTGCTCAACCTCCTCGGAGTGCGCAGTAATGTGTCCGACTGGGCACTTAAATACATAATCAGTTAAAAACAGAAAGTATAAATATATAGACAGACAGACAGACAGACAGATAGATAGACAGACAGACAGACAGACAGACAGACTTGAAGTGGCTTCTTCTTCTGGCATGCTGATCGCCGACGTAGTGCAATACTGCCCCCACTGATTGTGTGGTACTGCAATGCAGAGGGGCGTTTAATTTTCAATTAAACGATCAATTTATTTTAAAGCGTTATAGAAAAGAAATTAACACAAATAGTTAACGCGATATTTTTAACAGCACTAAATGAAACATGTTTTTGTTGCCTGGTGTTATGTTCAATAAAATAAGAAATCATGAAGATCAGAATCAGATTCAGAAAACGTCATTGATTTCTCAGCTGAGAATCTCTAAGAGTGAAGTAGCTGAGGCGCTTTGGACATTCTCTGAGGCCAAAGAATCCAGCCGAGGTAGAAGAAGAAGAGTGGGGGGGCGGCAGAGGTCAAGACAAAGAGTAAGTGAGAGAGAGAGAGAGAGAGAGAGAGAGAGAGAGAGTTGACTGAAGAAAGCAGGGTATGAATGGGAGTCTTGTCAGAAAGCAGTTAGGCGAGACTTGCCCCCCGGTCCTGCCCTGCTGTCTTTCTTCTTTCTCTTTTTTGTCTGCTGGGACTGGAGGAGCTCAGGGCAGGGAGGCATGTCCCCCTCAGCGGCGGGACAAGAGGAGAGCATTCAGGGGCTCTGTTTCACTCGCCTTCGCCACAAAAGACACTCGTAAGAGGGCATGTAATTCTCAGGAACACATGTTAAAGCACACGGAGGACCAGGGGGCTCGATGTAAGGGCAGCGTTAGCCTATCAGGCACCGTGGCGGTCACACACCCAACTAAACAAATGTGGGCTGTTCCGTAATCTCTAATAGACTTGCTTATGTGGTTTCTGACATTGTGCAACTTATCGTTTTCTATAAACAAGCTTTAAACTGGTTGTGCCATTTATTCAGGCCGTGTTTATAGATTACAGTGACTCGTACGGTTTCAGAAAGATTACTAAACACCTAAACCCCATGGAGCATTTCATAATCTCTAAAAGACTCGCTTATGTGGTTTCTGACACTGTCCCTGTGACTTAAAATATGGAGAAAGACAAGCTTCAACCCAGTGGCTTCTACTTATTCAGGCCATGTTTATAGATTGAGTAACATTGTCAGAAACCATAGAGATTAGAGCCATTAGAGATTACACCTCAACATGATTTGAAGTGTTCAGGAATCTTTAATAGACTTGCTTATGTGGTTTTTCACCCTGTATGACTTACTGTGATCCATAAACAAGCTTTAACTTGGCAGCTTCTACTGGTTTAGGTTTTTTATTGAGGTCTTGTTTCTGAATTACAGTCATAGAGTGTCAGAAACCACAGAAGGGTATCAGTAATCTGGACTCGTTTATGTGGTTTCTGACACAGTACCATCTCACTGTTATAAACAAACAAGCTTCAATTCCAGAAACATACGCGAGTCTAATAGAGAACACCTCCACATGGTTTGAGGTGTTCAGTGATCTTTAATAGACTCGCCTATGTGGTTTCTGACCTTTGATGGTCAGGGCCTGTTGACCCTGGGATAGACTCCGATGACCTGCGACCTTAGAGAGGATTACGCGGTTACAGAGAATACGAGAGAATGAGAACAAAGACAAGTCTTACAATGTCACAAACCATATAAGATATTCAGTCTCTAATAGACTCGGTGATGTGGTTTCTGAACGACTGCTATAAAAAAGCACATAGATAGGCATCAATCTGGTGGTTTAGCCATTTATTTAACCCACTGAGTCGTACAGTGTCAGAAACCACATAAGCAAGTCTAACAGAGATTGCTGAACACCTTCATATGGTTTGAGGTGAGAGTCAGGATTCAGGCATGCAGTTTCCACAACCAGTGAGGTGTGAAGTTCCACTTCTTGTTACCCTCGTAGCTCCAGGGCAAAACTAAAGAAGCGAACATGTGGCTGACGGACTACCTTTGGAGTAAAGGCACCACACACACACACACACACAAGAAGGGCCCTCCACTCTGGGCCTCCATGGAATCCCTGCCACCATTGAGAAGGTCTACAAACCCTTGTTTGACTCAAGGAGGGATGAAATACCTGTGTTCTGCTAAAGCGAAGGTTAAGTCCAGCTAACATCAGCAGACTAGGCTTACCCTCAGGGCACCGTTTTTTACCCTCAGGGTTAAATTCAAGATTCAAGATTTTTATTTGTCACATGCATAGTAATACAGGTACAACACGCAGTGAATGTGATTTTAACAAGTAACCACAGCAGTCGCTCTGGATCCATATGATGAAAAACAGTCAGTTCTTTTGCCTTCAGCGAAATCATCTGTTAGAGGAAGGAAGCAGAACCTGTTGACTGTGTGTCTGAAAATCATACCAGTCCTCTCCATCGCTGCTGAAACAGAAAGCTGTTAAAAATAATTCACTTCCACAGATGGGAACTTGATCTTACTTCACTCGGTGACTGCTCCCGTCCCAAATTTCTTCAATGTCTTCAATGAGTGGTAGATCTTTTAGTGTTGTGGCACCCAAACTATGGAATTCCCTCCTTTATATTTGCGATGCTTCTTTCAAAACTCAATTAAAAACGTATCTTTTCTCTCAGATTCTTCATCTAGTGTTTCTTTCCTGCTTATGTGATCTGTGGTGTTGTAAAGTGACCTTGAGTTTGAGAAAGGTGCTATATAATTGCAAATGTGATTATTATTACATTACATCACATCACCTTAATTTGGCAGACAATTTATCCAAAGCGACTCAAAATATGAAGAAACGCTCAAGTTTCAGGACAGTGTGAGAATCAGAGGAGAGTTCTAAGTGCAAAAATCTTTATGTAGGAAGAGGCGAAAGAAGATAGAGAGATGAGTCTTCAGGTGGTAACAAGATTCTACTGCTCTTGTTGGCTTAGGCAGCGCATTCCACCAGTGGGGAACTAGAACGAGACCATTCTGGAATGGTTTTACCTTGTGTGTAGGGATGGCAGAGTCAGACGATGTACCTTGGAGGAGCGGAGGGAGCAGGTAGGAACATACGCCTGACTGATGGGATTAAGTTCGCTGGGTGCCGACCCAGATGTCACTCTGTATGCAAGAGTATTAGTAACTTCATACGGGAAGCCATTGGGTAGCCAGAGTCGGTGAACCAGCAGTGGGATGAAGTATATGGAGCTTATAAACTGGACAGTAAAGGGAGTAAAAGTTCAGAATTCTCCTGCTGATGTGACTCCTTTAGCCTGAGTCCATCTCCAAGTCCACAAACGATCGTCTTGGTTTTCTTGGGTCAAGTGACTGAGGCCAAGGGTCAAGTGAACGTGGCTGGACAACAAAAACTCAAAACCAGTCGCTTCTACTATTGCAACAGTTTACATCAGACGTTCAAAGTTTAAATAGAAGCATGCTTACATGCATGCACCATAGAGCTAAAGAAATCCCTCCTTTAGTGAGGAGGGGGGTTATAAAATTTTGAGTATGTCCATAGACTACCTCACTATCAAATAAAAGCCAAAAAAAAGAAGAGTAAGGCTCCCCTTTCATGTCGTCCGACTCGACGGCGAGTTCTCTGAGACAACGGTGCAATTGTGGTTGTCACCAAACAATGACATATTTCTTTTCTTCCCTCGAACCCCCCTCCCCTCCCATATCATTTCTGTGCAGGGGGAGCAATTTGTCTGTCATGCGGCCCTGGAGCTTGGCCTCTCTCCGGCGCTATTAAACTGACAGCGGCCTTATTAGAAGAAAGCCGAGCCAGCGGACGATGAATTTGGCCACTGTTTCGGACGGGAGCGACAGCAAAGGAAGGGTTTTCTTTCTTTTTTTGGGGGGGTGTGGGGGGGTCTGTAATTAATTTGATAAATATATTAATTATGAATCAGGCCTGCAGCACCATCAGATGGTCATGCGTCCAGCCCGGAGCGGCCGGTTTTCTGATAAGTTCTTCTTTGTTGCCGCCCGATCGAGTTTCTTCGGGGCTGTCATCTCCCGCTTATCGCCACCCGCTGCACTCACCACCCCATTTCCTGTCTGTTGTAATTAAATGGAGGGTTTTCTGATTGCAAGTGACTCGCTTTAGACGCAGTCTCTTGGGTTTCAGGTGTGTGTGTGTGTGTGTGTGTGTGTGTGTGTGTGTGGTTGGGCTGGAGATGGTAGAGGGAAAAATTCTCTAGTGTTAGCACAGGCCACACCAATAGTATGATATAAACACCTGTAATATTATATATATTACATTATATATTACATCTGATGTCAAGTTGGATAAAAAATGCAAACAATGTTGCATCTCAGTGTAAACCTACACACTCTCTAAAGTGAGAATTTCTGGTGTAAAGACTAGGAAACCCACCTTTCCGTTGCTGTTTGGTGAAAGTGTCCACATATTATGTGGTACTTACTATGAGGGTTAGATAGCACAGTGGCTAACAGCACTGCCCTCCATGCAGAAGACTGGGTTTGATCCCCTTCCAGAGCATCTTGATAAACCAGTAATGGTACTAATGCTAAGGTCATTCTGGATTGTTATAAATACTTTGGATTATATTCTTCAGGGATCAGATGCTTTTTGTGTTTTCTAGGCAGTTACATCCAAAAATAAAAAGCTTTGATGGACAGCTGAGCTTAGTGCTGTGTCACTGACGCTAGCAAACACCATACATATGCCTTAATTTGCTTCTAGATCAGTCATAATTTGTTGATTTCTATAGGCATCCTCTGTAGTTGCGTGTATTTGTGTAATGTATTTGTGTAATGTTCTCTTGAAATGAGAGAACAAATGATCGAAATCATGAATTCTGTCAAACAAATGAGGATTAAGAGATACAATGTTGCACAGCAGGACATTTATTAAATGCTACTTTTAGATTAAGTGATCTTTAACTGTATGTCATGAAAAGAAAGGAAACTCAGTAAAAAAAATCAATAGCAACCAACATGAATTCTGAAATAGTGGGGCATAAGCTGCCATTACTTGTTAGCCGCATTAGCCTCGTAGCTAACTTCAGATGTTGGACATGTTTTGAGTGATTGGCTACATTCAGGCTAAGAGGGAAATTGAGTAAATCTTCTCTTCTCCACTCTGTGCCATTATGAGGTCATAGAATGCCACTGTGGGTTATTATAAGATATCATAAGCCCTGATTTCATTCTCATTTCAGCCTCTTAGCAATGGGCTGCCTATTTTATCGCACTTGTCAATAAAACTTCCCCTTTTCTCGTTCTTTTCTTTGACAAACTAAAGTCACGGTTTCCACCGCTGATCCCTCACAACGGAGCCGATGGAGGAAGCAAAGGCTGATCTGATCCCGTGCTTTTCAGCGCTGAACCCGACATCATTTAGCGATGATGACGGCGGGAGACTTGAGAAGAAGCATTAACCGCTTAATTTGACGGTCATGTCAACACCGCCGGCCTCTCCAAAAGGAAACTGTGGGCCTTTTGTGCATCTGTCGTTGCTCTGCCCTCATTACGCACACAAGAATGGAAAATATTCCACCTCTTCTGATGTCCTGATCAAATGGAAGAGCCCCGGTGACGGCAACAAGTAAAACCTGGGGTAAAAACAAACAGTTTTTAGTGAGGAAAGCTATTCTCCGTATTGGATATAAAATTAATGTAAGAGTAAAATAACACTGGCTGATTGTACTGTGATGCTGAAATGTGTGTACTCTGACCCCCTTCATCTCAGACATGAGAGGACAAAGTGTATCAGTAAACTCTGATTACAGTAAATATAACCGGTGTAAAACAGTCTAGAACCGGCGTTTACCCTCAGAACT
>JBBPDB010000108.1:40198311-40210971 GCA_037974465.1 Brachypetersius altus
TGTCCCCTGTAATTAGGAATTGGAAGTCGCTTTGGATAAAAGCGTCTGATAAATGCCATAAATGTAAATGTAAATGTTGTCCGGTTCACGCACGTTTTAAAATTGTCTCGGTCTCTCTCTGGGGGGGGGGTTAACGACGTTAATGCCGTTAATGCCAAGATTCCAATGAGATTAACGGCGTTAAAAAAATTAATCTATGCCCACCTCTAATTTATATCTATTATTTTTTTAATTCTCCAAACATTTTTGCATGGAATGCATAGAACAATAGAGACATGTTACACAGAGAGCACTGATCAGCCACTGACCTTTTGGAGATTAGTAACACTTTACTGCGCTTAAAATCCTTTCAAAACCATTGCTAGCTCAAATCCATTTCCAGAAATCAGCCAAAAACCACGTATGCATACTGGTATGCGATCTCCAGTCTACTTGCCTTGCACAAACTGTGACTCCTCCCAAAGGTTATGGCAGTAGAGTCTGATGAGCCAGCTAAAAGGAGCTGAGCAAGCGTGCTCCTCCACTCCCACCAGTAGATTGCACTGGACATCAATCTCCTGCTCTGAGCCGCTAAAGAAAAGACAAACCATATTATTAAACCCTTTTTTTGTGTAATCAGGAGTTTACCTGGTGTTATTGATTTTGAAGTGCCCTCTGATCAGGTTACACTGTTAACACAGTACCTTGAGCTCAGTGGCAGTGTCAGGTCCAGAAAATGCTCGTCGCTGAAGATGTCCAGCCAGAACTGGACGAGCCCCTCACTGAGTCCTGCATCATACAGCAGGTCCAAGTTAGAGTCTCTGTCCAATACTTCTATCACTCGGGCCAGAACAGGGGTCAAAACACCCTGCAGGCAACGCCACAAAGTGTGTCTGCACACAAAAGACAGCAAAGAGGTTGAGTGCCAAGTACACTAGTGTTCAAACGCATGTAATCACTTGCTATTGTATCGTAATTATCATACATAAACACCAACCAGCCACAACATGTGAAGTGAGTAACATTGACATTGGCACCAGAGATGGGACATTTTAGGTTGTTGTGTAGGGAAAAATGGGCAAGACTCCAACTTGTGATGGCTGGACTACCAAAGCAACAGGTCTTGTGTTGTGTTCTTAGTGTGCAGTGGCCAGTACCTACCAAAAGTGGTCCAAAAAGGGACAACTGATGAACCGGTGACTCAGACATGGGCAGCCAAGGCTCTCTGAAACACACTAAAGGCCAGACTGTCTGGTCTCATCCCACAGAGGAGCTACTGTAGCACAAATGACTGAAAATAATGTGTTTTTCTAGAACACACAATGCATTGCAGTTTGCTGTGTATGGAACTGTGTAGCCTCAGACCGGTCAGAGTGCCCATGCTGACCTCTGTCCACCACTAAAAGTGCCTACAATGGGCAGGTGAACATCAGAACTGAATCATGGAGCAAGGAAAGCAGGTGGCTGGGTCTGATGAGTCATATTTTCTTTCACATTATGTGGACGGCCGTGTGTGTGTGTGTGTGTGTGTGTGTGTGTGTTGCTTACCTGGGAAGAGATGGCACCAGAATGCACTATGAAAGAAGGCGTGCCAGTGAATGGAAGTAAAGTGTAAAGTGACCCTTCTGTCCTACGTGAACAGTCCACAGCAGCACAGTGTGAACAGCAGAAAATTCTTCTTCTGCATTTAACCGATTCACCAAGTGACAAAGAATGTTTGAGTGAAGAAGTGGGCAGCCAGGAACACAGCGCTCGGGGAGCAAGGTGTGGGGACAGTACCTTGCTCAAGCATACCTCAGTGGTGCCACTAACACTCTTGGGATTCAAACCGACGACTTTCTGATCGCAGGGTGAACGCTCTAATCACTAGGCCACCAGCTGCCCCAAGTGGTGTGATGCTGTGGACAATGTTCATTCATGTGACTACTTGAGTAGGTACTACATTTACTGTTAAAACAGTGTGTTCTATACAGTATGAATGAAGGCAGTATGAATGGAATTGGAACGTACTGCATCCGCTCTGTTGATGATGTCATGTGTCGTGTGTCGTCACAACAGCGCATTATTGTTTACCTTTACAGAGAGCATTTATTCACAAGTGTAATTTAACCTTTTCTTTAAGGTACTTGCACTTGAAAAGCGGCGCGTCTCTGTTTTGCGCAATTTTTCGAATATGACTCCGCCTCTCCCGCTGCCTTATGGGATAGCGCAGTGCCCATCGAACGCCTACTACAGAATTCGGCCGGATGCAGTAGATCATCCGGGTACTTCTCGCCTACTGTTTTTCCAATACTATGAATTAGGACATACTAATCGCCTCACGTACTGTTTTCGCATGCTATATAGTAGGGAAGTGTGCGATTTCGGACGCAGCCAGTGTCCTCTTTCAGCAGGTACACCACTGCAAAGTTGTTAATGCTAATGCTAACGCTAACGTTTTTTTAAGCAAAAAAGTTTTCAGATTCTGATTATTTATTTACCTTTACAGTTAAAATGCAATTAAAGTGTTCTGGGAGCATATTTGGGGGCATCTTTGGGGTTTACACTATAAAAATGGGCATTTTTAGGCATTGTTTTTACCAAAACACAACAACAGGGTTTTTTAATATACGCGGGTGCTCTTGGAACGTAACCGCCGTGAAAAGTGGGGGATTACTGTATTTCATATTTGTTTAACCGTTAATCTATGACTTAATTTAATTACCTGAGAGTGCCACCTTCTTGCAAGGCCTCTCGCTTCATTGCTTCCTTATTCACCCAATCTCCCGAGTTAGGAATGAACTCTTCCTTCTGTGCCAGGGCAACCACCAGCCTTCTCAACAATATCTTCTGGAAACAGGCTAATACACACAAACAGCGATATACATTACAGGACACTGAAATAACTAGCGCTCAGTAATTAAAGAAACAAACTGTAATTGAAGAAATAAACGGACCATTATTGATCCTTGGGTCATTTCCCAGAAGGTCAAAAAGAATACACATGCGCTTCATACTCCTCGAAGTTTTATTAATAGGGTCTCTCAGTAAAGATACAGCTTTCTGAGTACAGGACATCACCAGGGACAAACTGCGGAGGTATGCAGATTCCTCCTGCTAACAAAATACACAAAACACGAGACATATATAAGTTAACAAGTTAATATAGCAATGGATATTTAGGTTTAGAGTATTAGTTAAAAAACGTTACCGATTGGCATTCTTCCATTGAACTCTCTGGGTCTTCTGAGACATCTTCTACATCTATTAGTACATAATTGTAGCTCATTAATTCAGTATAATCAGTGACACCTTTCTTAATGCTACCTATCCTTGGAATACACACACCACGGACCACTGAATAACATTAAAAAGCAATACGTATTAAAGCAATATCTGTATACTTGTTAACAGTTTATACAAGCGATCGGATTTATGGAACACTGGGGCTATTAACTAAAGTGGCTGACACTTGCTGTATTTGTAATGAAGCATCATACCCAGTTAATAGAACTTATAATTTAGATACCTACTTACGAACTTCACCTAACTGGAAGCATGTGTTCTTCCACCTGTTTCTCAGTAACAACTAATGTAACAGCTAATGGGTATTATCCAACCTGACTGTCTTGGCTGGGAGAGGAGCTTGCTGATAGGCGTTCCACAGAAAACAGAGAGATCCAAGCTCATGTCATCAGAGTCTCTGAGGTCATCTATATGCACCGAGAGCCATGCACCTTTAACAGAGAGTAACATGAGGCGAAACCAACTCAGGCACCAAGTTTATTTCAGAAAGGAGTTTTACTGACCTCCTTGAAAGCCGATATATTTATTGCCACTTGCGATCCTGGAGAGCTTTGTGATAAAGACAACATAACGGTTGCAATCTTCGGACCGAAGTTCATTCATGGTGCAGTATCTGAAGACACATATCGAGAGACACGAGGTCAAGATGTGCAAATACTTTGCTGGATTGCTAAATTTGTGAAGACTTTGACTAGAACCAACCATACCAGGTTCATAAAACACATAGGAGAGGAACACTACTCTCCTCAATGAGGAGAAAACGACTCACTTTGCAGAAGCAATGAGCTCATTTTTGCAGAGCGATTCCTCCATGTCTGTCTGTACCAGCAAGATGTGGCAGGACAGATGTGAATTCTGCAAGAAGCTTCTGAAAATGACAACAAATGAGCACAAAATAATGTAGTTCATTCTTGGCAAACATGAAAGTCAACTGGTGTTTGTGGAATACAGTAATCCCCCAATTTTATGCGGATCGGATTCAGTCACATGTGGATTTTTTCTGAGAACCAAACTCTCCACAATACGCGAAAAATCCCCACAATAATGCAGAAACTGCAAATATTCTCGCATTTTTCTTTTTGGCAATAAATACATTTTTTCTGGCTCTTTTCAAACAAGTCCCAAAACTTTTGTCCTGCGACCTTCCAAGTTGCATCTCTCAGTGGGGAAAGCACTCAGACACTTCAAACTCCACAGTTCGGTAGATCTTCAGGAGACGTGTCCAACGAGTCCTCATTTGTATTTTTAGCCCCAGTAGATCAGGGGTTATTCCCTGAAAACCGTGAGGCAAAGCGAATTCAGACGCGCATCCGTCTTTACGATCCAGGTGTAAACTTTTGTCCTGCGACCTTCTCGGCAGAGAACTTAAATTTGAATACGGGTTTACCTTTACATTTTTTTTAAGGGTAATGCCTTAAACTGAGTTTAAAATGACATTAAAAGTGTTCTGGGAGCAGATTTGGGGGCATATTTAGGGTTTACACTATAAAAAAAGGCATTTTTAGGCATTTATTTTTACCAAAACACAACAACATGGTTTTTCACTATACAAGGGTGCTCTTGGAACGTAACCCGTGCAAAAAGCGAGGGAATACTGTATATCAGAATGTATTTCTGTATAGATGCAATGTATATGATACACAAATCCACTATATTAAATAAAAGCTTATAACCATAAGTGCTAAATGTGAGTTACAGGCACCTAAATGTACTTTTTCATTTACGTACAATTACATTTTAACCTGAATGCAGTTTGGAACAAGATGAAGATGTACCGAATATTCCGGCAGAAAGAAGCCTCTGTGTCAAACTGGTGCAGAGAGAGTAAAAGCAACTGTTCCATGGACAAGCCCAAAGCCTGGGTCATATTGCGCAAGTCGGCCTTAGTGAGCAAACTGGAGAAGGTGGTTACCTGTATGAAATACAGAGGTAGTTTAAATGTAATTAGGTGGTACCATAATGAACATCTATGAACAGTTTTTGGATTTTTTTGTCAAATGTTCCTCACCTCTATGAATCTGCTTGTCTCTTTATCATTCTTCTTCAAATGTCTGGCCATGAAGTCTCTCAGGGAGCGGTGGTCTGGCTGATGGAAGTAGAGTCCCTGAAGCTTGTCTACTTCTTGGTGTCCCAACCGTGTGTCCTTTAGCCTCAGCACAGAGTCTGGAGTGGCACATCTTAACAAAAAGTGCTTGGCAAATTCATAGAGTTCCTCCTCTTCATCCTTGGCTTCATTTGGGTCTTTGGGCTTTTCCATCTCAAGGTCACCTGGATCTATCTCCATTTCCTCGGACTTGGCGATTGCGCCATGGACCTCGTCTTCCATTTCAACTTCAGTCGCCTCGTGGCTATCATCTACATACATGAGAGCAAGTCCTTCATCGTTCTCATCAGGGGGGATCATCGGATCCACATTAGACTGAACGCTGCTGTCTACTATTTCACTTTCCTTGTCATCACCAGGTGTGGTCTGATGAGACACAGCTTGCTCTCCTTGTGCCAGATTGTCTTCCATGGGATCCTCTGTGCTCACAGACAGGCCGCTCTCCTCTAAGGACATTGTGATTAAGTCGCCGTTTATTGTGGAAACATCCGTGACTACAGGAACATCTTCCACTTTCGGGAGGTCTTGTATTTTTCTTACTTCCAAGGCTTGCAGGAGGGCACTGGCACAAGCATCTCCATGAAACCCAACAAAGGCATCTGTTGGGCTAAAATCTGACACTGTCGATGTAGTGTGTGAAAATTCATGCACCCAGTTCCTGAGTTTTGCCAGAACTCTGCATTGCCAGGGTGTCAAGTCTGTGCTCCTGTCTACTTTGTGCTTCTCCAGTCGGTTTTTAAGTGGAACCGGAAACTTGTCGTAGACTTTCTCTTGGTCTTCAATCACGACCAGTCTAAAGTCTCTGTGCACTCGACACTTCACTCTGTGGGACCCTAGTCCCAGGTCAACATACCGCTGCCCACTGAAGTAAACATAGTACTGGTTTAAGGCATCGTACAGGCTCTCGTATAGATTAAGAAGGTTCAAGAGGATGACGGTCCGACCGGTCTCCATGCATGTCTTGACTCGACTCACGTTGCGGCAAATTTGAGCGTACTCCTGGTCCTTGGGAAATCCCGAACCAAACACAATTTCTGGACAGGAATATGCACCCTTGGAAAAAATATACTGCTGCACAATGTACAGAGCAGCGTTGTTTGTAGTGAGCAGCAGAAGATAGCGGCTCTCATTATCATTGTTGTGGTCAAGGTTTTGTTCAATCATTTTCAAGGTGCTTGTCCCGCAGACTTCGCGTGTGTTCAAGAACAGATCTTGGAAATGCTCAAGAGGATCAAAGTTGTTTCTTTGACCACTGAAATTTCGCAGCACGGCCTCAACCAACTCACTGTCAGTGGGATCGTGGTCTGTATTTTTGACTGTGGCGAAAATCATTTTCACCAGGCTGTAATAATCTCTGAGCCCGAAGAATTGGTCCTTGTCATTTTTACAGACGCTTGAAAAGCCCTTCGCCAATTTCGGCAGGAGATGCTTGATTCTGAGATGGACAGACTTGGAGGATGAACAGATGCCTTTGGCCGTCTCCACTAACTCATTCTCACTTGGATCCCAACGAGATACAAAGATCCCTCTGTTCATCTTCGCTGGATCAAGAGCCCAGTTTGAGATTCCAACAAAGCCCACCTTCATGTGTGGATCTGGCTGTTCATCGTCAATGCACCCATCCTCCAAAAGTGGGTGCAGGGTTTTGAGTGGCATCTGCGGAGAGTCTTCTGCCAGTCCTATCTCATCCAACACCACAACGGATATATACTCGTCTAGGTTTTTGCCCTTTTGAAAACGAGCACAGTTCCTGAAAGTTGCAATGATCCCATCTGGACTAGAGTGAGGACTGCACTGGAAAGACACCATGTGTATCTCTTTCAGCTTCTTGAACAAATCACAGTGTGAAGCCTGCCTTTGCATGGCATCTGCCACAACGGTTTTGGCAAGAGATTTAGAACTTCCTGGCTTGCCAACCAAAAAGAGTGGAATCCTCAGCTCGATGCAGACTACCATGAGAAAGACATTTTCTTTCAAGGCTGAGTTTTTAGCTATGGTTTCTCTCATTTTAATATTTTCGAGAAAGAAGTCTTGGCACGAGGATATCTCATGCTCCAGAGCCTCTTCGGAGTTCAGTGGTGGAGGGAAAAACCGGCTCACAGTGGAAAGATATGCTTTTCTGCATTCAAGCGATGGATAGTAGCAAACACCCAAAGCAAGAGCCAAGCATTTCAGGGTCATACCAACTGCGTCAGTGCACTGGCCATCTGGAAAAAGGTAGTCTCTGTGTTGGTAGAACCATACCAGCACCGTCATGGACCTCTCTACATCTCTAAGACTTACAAAACTGCACTCATCCACTCGACCACGCATGTAGCTTTGCGAGGCTGCCAAAACACTGGTGATCACACGCTTGCAATTAAGGGGCAAGTGGTATTCGGTCATTTGTTTCTGCACGATCTGTTGTATGTATGTGAGCTCTGTTGAATCCCCCAACTGTCCAAAATCCCATACAAGGGGTATCATACTTGGGGGTAATGGGTGAACACGGTATACAAGCTGGCGCATGGGAACTTTACCAAGGCGATCCTCTGTTTCATCAGCCTTCACCCTGTAGCCTAACCCTGCTCGTTCCAAGCGCCCAATCATTTCAGGGGTGTGCCTTCTGTAGGGATTGCAGGCGGCAATTATTTTCAGACCAGAATTTTTCCTCAAAGGAAACCCCTGAATGGTCATGTCACATAGCACCTCCTTGATGGCAAAGATGGCTTCTGTAGTGTTGGCCTCATCAAAAAACAAAATTGTGTCAAGACCGTGTTTGCGACTGTTTTCCTCTGCAAGGCTTTCTGCCTCCCTGACCTTCTTGTATATGGTGTCAGCAGTGGTTCCTCCATGGACCTTGACCAGCTTCATGTTTTCAACATCTCTACCTTCCCTTTGCAGGTCACAAAGGAACTTCACCAGTCTGGTTTTCCCGCAGCCAGTTTCCCCCATAATGATGACTGGTATTTCACACCTGAACCTCATGTGAATGGCCAACATTTTCATGACATTGTCTGCAGTGAGCTCATATGTGGGGTCAGGGTCGAACTGTTCCTTTGCCCCAACCACCATAGAAATCTTTTTAAGTTTCCTTTCTCTCGGCAGCTGATCAAAGTCTTCAGAGAAGGAAATCCTTTGTTCCTGAAGTGCAAAATGCAAATCTGGTGAAATCACATTTTCCATCAGGACTGTGCCGTTTTGTGGATCAATGGCATTAAGGGTGGCTCCCATTCGCTTCACATGGAAACCAAGGAAAGTCATGGTCAAGTGGTCTGCATTGAAGAATATATACGGATGTGACTGATTCTCCCATCGCTTTCGAATGGTTAGCCTCGCCAAAAGATCATCCCCAGACTCAGTAACTTGGAGAAGATAAGGGCTCTGGTCAGAGATGTCCAGGGAAGGAGATGCAAAGTCCCTAGCCATGTGTATCATGAATTTAACGATGAAGCCCTTGAAGCCACGCAGAGTGTCACCGAAAAAGTCTGGATTACAGAACCCAGAACTCTCACAGTCTTTCAGCTGCAGGTTGAGAAACCAAGTGAAGTGCTTCAGTTCAGCCCACGATGGGTCCTTAAGGCCACAGTTTAACAAAAGATGATCAAGGCAATCAACCGGATCTCCGTCTACAGTCTTGGCTTGATATTTGAAACGGTCCAAGTTCTCATTTCTGTTGAATCTCTTTAAATACTGGTAGGGTCTCTGAACACCTTCACTCTCAAATTCCTGAATATCCATCAGTGGGTCTAAGGACGATTTCTGAGCTCGATTTCTTCTTTTGAGCTCCAGCTCTTTGACTTCTTTTGGTGGCCTACAGTGAACTGTTGGCAGCAAGTGCAGAAGTCCTTGGTTTGACTTAAAGGAAAAAAGGAGAATTAAACTAACAATTCATGAATAACATTAAAGAAAATCTCCATTTGCACAATATCACTCATTATTACCAACACCAACGTCAACGTCCACAACAGTAAGAGCAGTTGAATGTTCTATAAAACAGTGCAATAAAGGAGAGGTGAAATAATCATAGTGCCAGCAAATTCCAAAGACATACCTCTTTATGATTCTGTCTGTGATGAGCAGAATCTGGCACAAGTGCTTCAACTGCAATCAAGTGAGCTGTGTTTCTCCTCCAAAGTCTCCCTTTACTATCGCTCAGACATCCGAGGACAAGCAGTTTGAAGAGAAACTCCTCTAAACCACAGCGAACCTGTCAAACCAAAACTGAACTTTAATATCAAACGAAACGCAAAAACAGTGTCATTACTTTTCGTCATTCATATTAAAAGGGGTGCCACTGAAGAAAGAAGCAAAGATCACTACACAACCTACAGCTGCAGTGTCGATGTGTAACAGAACAGGATCCTGCTCTCTCAGCGGTCTGAACTTCCCAGAAAGAGTCTGGACCAAGGAATCTATGTCAACACACGGTTCAATCAGTCGAACTGGCAGATAACTGGCTGCAGGAAACTTTGACTTAAAACCCTGGAACATCCGTGTAACGTAGAGTGATTTTCCTGCCGAGAGACAACCATGGTAAGTGAGAAAACAGATTTTTTTCTAAAGCAGAGATAAATATACATAAAGTTTCAGTTACACACCAACAGCTGGGCGTTTAGATGTAACCATCCAGGCGGAAACACCATCTGGGTAGACCTGCAAGTGACTACCATGAAAAGGAACAGTCAAGTGAATTCGTAGGTATTCTTTGGCCCTTTCTGCAGAAAGGCTCAATCCTCCTTGAACCTTGAAAGTGCTAAAAAATGATGGGACGTATCTGTCTTGGTTTACTGGACAGACCATCACCATGCGATAATGAGCAAGAGCGTTCCTCTCCAGTGCCTCAAAACGTTCTGCCAGGGCCACGCCCACATCATAGGTCAGCAAACCCGGGTTGACAGCTGTATAGATCTTCTGATGGCTCCTGGGAGCACCTCTACCCAGACACCGTCGTAGAAAAATTTCCACCTCTTCTTCAGTCGTGTCCTCTTTGCACATCAACACTTCATCGACTGAGGGGAAGCTTTGCTCTGGGCTCTCCATGTAAAAGGAAAGTGTGGCTGTTATCAGTTCTGCAGCAGGGCATAGAACAAGATTGGGCTTTCCTTCTTGAAGAATAGAAGGTAACTTGCGCCTGATACGTAACTGGTTCATGTCAGAGAGACTGGAAAGGAACTGAGCAAGGGTCTCAATGTCCACATACTGTGCGAGGTATCTGAGCATGTCATTTCTGAAATGGTGCCACAAGCTGTTCAAACTTTCCATTGATTCTGTAGCCGATTCTGGTTCATCATTGGGGGGTTTTAACTCCTCCTCTGGATTCATGTACTTTGGACATTCGATCAAGATCTCTTCTTCTTCTTCTTCTTCTTCTTCGTCATCTTCTTCTTCTTCTTCTTCTTCTTCTTCTTCTTCGTCTGGTGGAGGCTCAGTGTGGTGTCTGGATTCTCTAATATCCATGGAGCATCCTGACTCAGAACTGTCCAAAGAGTCCAGTTTCATCGAAGGACTACGGCGGCCCTGAAGGCGAAGGTGGATGTTTTCTTTAGCTTTGGCAAAGGCGTTTCTGATATCACTTAGGGTGCAGGATGGCTTAAGGGGCTTGAGCAGGTGCCATATTTGTTGCGGCACAGACTTTCCTTTCACACAGATGTTGTGGACCCAATAGCAAAGGTAGACTACCTGCTCTGAGGTATAGTGATTCAGGGCATAGAATCTAGAGCGCATTTCAGACATAAAGCTACGCCAGTCTTTGTGGCAGGCTTCCATGGAGCGACAAACTTTCTGAAGCTGCTCAGCAGCATGTCCATGATACACCACATGCTGCCCAAGCAATGGACAGTGAACATCAATGCATGGGTCTTTGACAGGGTTGCATTTTACAAGTGCCTCCAAATCCTTGAAGAATATGTTGCCAGATGCACATAGCTGCAAGAGAATGCGTCCCATTCTCTGTACTCCCTCAAAAATCTAGAACAAAGAGGTACAATCCATCCATTAGTGTTAAATTAATCGTTTTATCATAATTTCTCATAATAATCTCCTAACCCAGTGGTTCCCAAAGTGTCCCAAAGTCTGAGAAACGCAAATATATGTATGTGTGTGTATAAGGGTGTAAGAACAAAAACATACAACCATTGTTCAATTTTTGCAAGTAAAAGTTTGTAATTAATCGCTTAATTCTTTTTGTGCATCTCTGCGGGTAGGAGTTGGGGTTGGGAGGGCCAGGCAAGGGGGGCTTTGAGGAAAAAAGGTTGGGAGCCACTGTTCTAACCAATGCAAAATCCTATACACCTAAAAGCAAAGTATCAGAACTAGAATCAGTATTGGTCGTACCCTTGTCCTGTCCATCAAAACATGTTTTATGGCAAACTGACCTCTGTAAATGTGCTGACTTGCTCTTTGGCACATTCTCCTTTGGATGACATCAGCATCAGCTTGTTTTGTAGTTCTAGTAGTTCATCTAGGCTGTAAGTCTTGTCCTTGTCATTGTTTAGCACTTTCACGTGCAAGACGCTGCCCAGACATTTCTAAACATTGGAAACAGAATGACGTTTCTTCAGACTGTTACACAAACCGTCCATTGCTCATGTCCTTCGACTGCTACTGTCCACTCACCTTTCCAGAGGAGTCTGCCGGCCACCGTACACAGTACACCCCATGAGCATTAATGGCTGAGGCCAAAGAAAGAGAAGACTGTTCAACAGAGCCATGAGTGTCCCTCACACTTTTCAACCAGTCCAGCCAGCGGGAAGAGTCCTTCTACAGAGAGGATGCACTGTTAGCATGTTACATACATCTAGAATGTTCACTTCCAAATAGAGAGGAATGGATCACGCTGAAATGGTCAGTCTGCGTCATAATTTTTGGCACCCATATTAAAAAACAGGACAAATGAGGCATTAGAACACACATGTTTACCAATTTTTCTGTGAGTTTCTCATCTTTCTGGAGGTAGTCCCAGACTTGCTGAGCACAGGCAATTAGCTCTTCAAAGCCAGCCTCCCGAGGAAGGGAATACAGCAAAGAGCTGTAGCCCGTCACAGCGTCCCGGAAACTGGAGAGCCTGTCAATGTCAGCATCACTCTCTCCGGCCAGATTCATAAAGAACTTCAGCTCACTCAGCTCTGCTCAGAGTTCAGAGATAAGGAACAGCATGTATTTGGTCTGTCACAGTTATTACATTATTGCAATTCACAGGTCAGCAAAAAAAACCCACACTTTTCTAAACCAGTGTTTCATGCTGATCTCAGATCTGCTCTCAGTGTTTTTCAGTCACATCCACTTTCTGAATGCTGAGTGATATTAGATCT
>JBBPDB010000108.1:40243619-40259470 GCA_037974465.1 Brachypetersius altus
CACACACCATCACACACATACAATCACACACACACCATCACACACACCATCACACACACATACAATCACACACACACCATCAGACACACACCATCACACACACACATACACACATACATACACACACACACACATACACATACACACACACACACACATACACAAGAACACAAATACACACATACACACATACACACACACACACACACACACACACATACACACATACACACGAACACAAATACACACACACATACACACACACGCATACATCAGAATACACACACACATATACTCACGCACACACACGCATACGTACACATATACACACATACAACAAATGACTATCAGTAAGAGCAAGTGTCTGTGGTTCTCAGTGGGGCTCTAATAATGGAGATGTTCAGCTCTTTGAAACCTGATCCTCTGCAGGGGGAGGATGTCCATCCAGCAGCTCAGATTGTGCAGGGATGTTTACTCAAGCTTGTTTTCACAGAGAAAGGGAAGTGCTGGGGTAACTACACTCCAGCATGTAATTTTAACAATGAAAAAAGAGGAACCGAACCTCACATCCGCACTACAAACCGCACATGTAGTCAAATGTAGCCGAACGCTGCACCTGACTCTCCAGCACAGGCCTCGTGAATAAGCCTCCCTCCTCCACCGTGCACTTGTTGTGCCTTACACTGTTGCAGTTATGTTGCTTTTTCACATTTTAATGGAACTGTAACTTCACTAAAGGCTGGGGTTCATAAGGCAACATTCATAAATGTTCAGAAATTCTTAGATGTCACTGTTTTGAGGTGTAAATTGGTCGAAATTGACTGACACATGTCAGAATAATCCTTTAGGAATGTTTTATTATTAATTTTTAAAAACCATTGAGTGTTTTTTCACTGTAATATTACTAAATATGACTTTTTTTTTGCTTGTGTGATTTTTCTTGCTCTCTCTTTTGTCTTTTCTGAGCTTGTGGTCTTTTGGTGTTCCGTTGCGGTGCTTGTGTTGCTCCGTGGTGCTGGAGGAACGTTGTTTTGTTGTACTGTGTTCTGTGTGTACTACACTGCGTAACACTTTTTTTATGGAAGGTCTGTTTCATTGCAATTTTTGATTTTTTTGCTGATTCAGAAAACCCCATCAGTGTTTTCCTTCCTACAGTGGTTCTAGAGATAAACTAAATTTTATGTATATTTTTCATTATAAGGTTCCTGTAATACTGCTATTATTTTCATATTAGTTTCACTGCTGTGTTTGTCTGAGTCGGCGACCCTGTTGTCTACATGTACAACAAACAAACAACATAAACAACATGTAAAAAGTTATAAGTAGAACAAAAGGCCGTCAGCCGAACCGCCGAGTTTAGTTTTAGCTTAAAATGCAGTTTCTAACTAAACCCTTGAAGCTCCTTGAAAATAGCCCTAACTAACCTTTATAGGACCCTTTTTAAAGGATGTATGAGAAAATGCAGGCACAGATGTTCAGTATCTCTGTTTGACCCATCTGTAGGTCTGCTGAAGCTGGAGGGTGAGCTGGAGAGCAGCACTCTGATCAGTCACTCTCAGGGCCTGGTGGGCCGGCTGGAGACCCTCTTGCTGCAGGGGAACAGCAGTGACGTCTCTCTGCGGGTGGAGACGGCGGACGGGGACGAGGTGAAGATGATCCAGGCCCACGCTCTGGTGCTGTCGCTGCAGAGCCCCGCGTTCGGCCGCATGCTGCAGAGCCGCAACAGCAGCACTCTGGTCCTGCAGGAGAGCGCCGACTGCGTGGCCGTGTTCGAGAAGTTCATCAGGTCAGGGGGAGCTTCCCGGAAGAGCATGGAAAACACACTTATAGTGCCTTACACTCTCGAAACGATTCAAGGTTCAAGGCTTCTTTACTGTCATCTGTGGCTCTGAACACAGACGCAGGTGACAGTAAAGAAACCTTGAACCTTGAATCGTTTTTAAAGGTTATAAGAGAACCTTTGGTGCAACATACTCTACGAAGCACAGCGTACTTAAAATGTGCTTAACCCTGCCTTACTTTACCCCTGAAAATACACCAAAGCCCTTCATTTCGATTAAGTGGCCAGTAATTCGAGAAATTTTAATTTAAGGCACAAGTGTGAAACCCCTTTATCTTAAATTGACGACGTTAATTCAGGAGGTTCTGTTATTTCAGGGGCAAATTTGATCAAGTAAGAGGAAAATTCAGTAGTTTTAGCCTTAATCTGTGCACTTTTCCCCTTAACTTTCCTTAAAATATGTGTGTGGTCAAAATGAAGGTAATTCTGGTTTGGTTATGTAGTGATATAGCAACACTCAACAGAGCGCAAGATACAACAGACACAATACAAACAACACAATAAACAGACACCACAGCAATGTACAGCACTTTAATGTGACAGTATAGTGTAAACAGGATGTAAACCTTCCTGAGTGACTAGTGTTGCACCATAAGTGTGATTGTTATTGCACTGAAGGCAGTTACAGCGTTGAAGTGCAAGGAACGACTGAAACAATACAGTAAATAAATGGTATAGCGATGTAACAGTAGTCCGAATTGGATGTAAATCTGAAACAAAACATTACGTAGACAATACAGCGCCATAACAGTAAAGTGGGAAATGGATGTAAACCAGAATTAATACTATAACGTTGCACCACACATATATTATTGAACAGAAGACTATCGGCAGCATTGAACCGCCCTGAGTGAGTGTAAATTATAGCTTATCAAATTAAGTAACAAGACACAAGTGTTTCTGTAGTGGCAGTAAACACTAAACAGAGGTAAAGTGCAGGTGCTGTTGGAAGTCCAGAGTGTAATATGAAAGGTATATACAGTATAAAGTGAGGTAGTTCACTGAAATGTAATTAGTTATGCTGGGACTACATGTTTGGCTATGTGGAACATAATAGCACACATGTGGTATCACTAGTTTAAAGGGCCTATATGCAATCGGACGTTTTCTTAAATTAGAGGCTTGGAAGTAGCATGTGAAAGTTCTTTCCAAGTCCATATCGTGAATATTTGGAAACTAGGCTGCATAAACAGTCAATTTTGAATGAACAGTTTTTGTGATGTCACAAAAACAACAAATTTACATGCCTCCACAAGTTCCGCCTAGAGCAGTGAAGAACCGCCCAATTCACGCCAAAGTTAAAGGTTGGACTGCTATTAGATAGAGGCAACATATATAGAGTAGCCAACAGGACCAGAGCTCATTTACATATTACATATCTTAAAGACACGGTATATAAAAAGCCTGTTTTAATTTTAGAAGACAAAAAAACAGTCATATAAACATTTGTTATGACTGTTTTGTTTTTTTAAAACTCACAAATGCCGCAAATAAAATATACAGAATTTAGGCCCTTTAATGCATTCTGTATCAGAGTACACAGCACAACTCTAGACATAAGAACATTGCCGTGAGGATTTGATTGTATTCGGCCACTGGAGCATTAGTGAGGTCAGGTACTGGTGTTGGACGATTCACCACTGATGTATCGGATGGAGCTCTATCACTACAGAGAATCCATATTGGGGGGTTGGGGGGGGGGGCTTTATACCCCTTTACCTGAAGCTCGGCATTGAACCTGGTGGCCTTTGGGTCAGGTGTGGCTGTCCTATTCTATTAGCAGAGCTTATATATGGAGATTATACTGCCAGCTGCATGTGTACAATTTAGCACATGTATCAGTAATGCATGCACTTTAAAGTAGCAGAGTTCACTGAGGCCTGGATCTGGGTGTCTGGGTATCTGGGTCAGTGTTTCTTAATCCTGTCCCATATATGTCTCTGGCCTAACACACTTCAGGAAGGACTTGTTAATTATCCTATTAGTTGGAACAGAAGTGGGGTTGCAGCTCAAGAGTCATCCACAACCAGCAATAACTGGTCAACCCTTGTACTTCATGGAATGGAGCAGAAACAAATGATAATATTCTCAAATCTGAAAATCTCTGCAATAATTAGGTGCGACGGGAATAGTGCTGACTATTATTGAGTAATTAAATCACTGTATGGAGCTGAATGTGGAACCCCCACCCCCCCAGGTATAAAGTGTTTCAATGGGGAACACACAATGTGCCCCTCTAGTGGTCAGCAGCAGAACAGCAGCCCCCCTCCATTGAGGATGCTCAGATCAATTCCTTGCTCTGAAAAGACACTGTGGATAATAAGCACGAATACAGTGTATTAGAGACAGGAAAGTGCATTGCCTTCCCTGTGGCTCTGTGCTAAAAAGCCTGATAGCTCTAACAGCTCTAATAGCTCTAATTTAATCTACAGTTTGAAATGGAGCCAGCGTGCATGCAGCAGCTCGGAGGAGGTTAAAATGATGCGACTAATGACGAGGCTAAAGTAAAGGCCGTGTTCACACTACACGAATTATAAGTCAGGGCTGGCGAAAGAATAGTATCACAACATGTGATACATAATGACAATTTTTTAAAAAGACCTTCTCTCAGTACATGATACACATCTTGATATGTTGAGATTTAAAAAGCCGGAAAAGAACAGAAATAGCATATTGCACTATATTCCACTATAAAAAAGGAATAATATTAAAACTAATATTCAAATATTGCAGTCACACACAGAACTGCAAATTCTATGTTACATTAATTTTCTAAGTGAAACTATAACCTACATCCTCTTTAGCAAACAAGCGAAAACCTTTCAGTGCATACGTCCTAATCTTTCCTTTTCGATTTTTTATTGCTTGAAAACATATAACAAAATGTGCCATAGCTTTTGCACAGGCCTCATTTTATCATTTAATTGAGTGAAGAAAGAGTAATTCTGCATTAAAAGGTGCAGAGGTGCAGGAACAGATTCTTTTCCCTTTGAGTTTTGCACTAATTCTACACTTTATAATGAAATATGCAGTTGATTAGTGCTCAGAAAAACAAATGTAATTACAGCGTTCCAGTAGTGATCCAGTTCTAGTGATGGATGGTCACCATGGCGATAGCTTTAGCTCATGCAAAATCACATGAAATTGGTTCTGCTTTCATCACAGTCACATGGCCATGTGTGGTTAAATGCATCTGATCTGGAACCACAGGTAAAAACGGCTCAAATCTGATTTCCACATTTATGTGGAAAGAGATTTATGTCTTTTTGACAAAGAAATGTGGAAATGACATAAGGACAAAGACCTTTAAGGCCCTTTTTTTTTTTTTAAGTTTACTCTTACTAGTCTACTTACTCTTATTATGCCCTCAAGATGCCTTTAAGTCATGCCATCCATTAGTATCTAACATTAACCTTGTGTTTACCTTAGATTCCCTGTCTGAATTACAATACATATATCTCATATTTATCTTTCTGACACACCATTGACTGAGATACAGAAGTTACACTGATTACCAGGAACCTTTCTGTGATTTCTGATTTTGCTAATGCATTGTGATGTCATGGGTTTGCAATTGCCTCAGAATCTAAATACAGTTCCCAAAAATGCATGGCCTTCAGTGTGGCATATAGTTCAGCAGTGGCTCTAACTTAATAGTAAAATATGCATAAATGGGTCCATTTAGGAATACTAATGATAGACGTGAGTCATGAACGCAACATTAAAATGAACCATCAAAGCAGAAAGATGGAATCTTAACAAAAATGTAACCTCAGGAGTTCAGCACATTTGCAAGTAAAATTGAGGGAAAGTTTGCCTAAATAACCTTGTAAGTGTTAAAACTTTGTTTAATCGACTCAACAGAGAGGTTCTGCGGGAAGTCGAAAGCAGTTCTATGGAATCATTTCAGAGCGAACAGTAAAGCTTGTCACTGTAGTTTAAGGTACACAAGTGACGTTACCTGCTGTCTCTCTCTGCAGGTACCTGTACTGTGGTGAACTCTCCTTGCGCTTGGACCAGGCTACTGCTTTGCATAAGCTGGCCACCAAATACAGCGTCTCAGACCTCCAGCGGGGCCTGACCGACTACATGAGCCATAACCTGGCTGGGGCCTCGGCGACCGTTCACGTGGTGGGCTGGTACGAGTACGCTGCAGCTTCAGGCGACGAGGTTCTGAAGTCCACCTGCCTGCAGTTCATGTCGTGGAACCTGTCTTCAGTGCTGCGGAGCTCGCAGTGGCCATCGGTCAGCGTGGAGCTGCTCATGGCACTGCTGCGGCGCTCAGACCTGGTGTTGCAGAGCGAGCTGGAGCTGTTTGAGGGCCTGGAGGCCTGGCTGATACACAACAATCCGGACAGCATGACCGTTGAGAACGCTCTCCGGGCGGTGCGCTTCGCCATGATCCCGCCACGGGACCTTTTCCTCCTGCAGCGGAACTCGCCTATACTGGGACGCTTCCAAGAGTCGGTCCGGGACCTATTTTACCTGTCCTTCCAGTTCCACTCGGCTTCGCCGCTGCACCTGGCCAAGTTCTTCGATGTCAACTGCAGCCTGTTTGTGCCTCGCAACTACATGGCACCATCCTGGGGTGCCTCCTGGGTCATCAACAACCCTGCGCGGGACGACCGCAGCACCAGCTTCCAGACCCAGCTGGGTCCCAGCGGTCATGACGAGGGCAAGCGGGTGACCTGGAACGCCCTGTTTTCACCACGCTGGCTCCCTCTCAGCATGAGGCCCATGTTCAATGAACAAGGGGCCATGCACCAATCCCAGGCCATGCAGTTGCCGGTAGGTGCCGCACGGCCTCGTGTCATCATCACTCCCGCCACCTCCGGTGTGGATCTCGCAGGCGTCAACTTCCAGAAGACGGTGATCGTGTCTGCCAGGCGGCAGAACCAGCTAGTGGTGCGCCACGTCTACAACTTCCACCAAAGCACGGAGGAGACCGGGGACTTCCTTGCCGAGGTTGACCTCCAACAGCGCAACTCTGAATACTTACTGGACGGATCGCTGCACCTGCACATCATCATCAAACCCCTCTATCAGACGCTCATTGCTATTAGAAAGTAAAAAGCAGTTGTGCCAAGAGCCACCAGAACCACCAGAGCCACCAGCTTCTGCGTACCTGAGATCACTGATGTTCGTCAAGTAAGAGGTGAGGAGATGAGACCTTGCTTCAGATGTTACTCATCCAGCCCCTCTTTCAATGGATGTCCAGCAGAGGCCCAACAACTGGCCGATGCCCGGCGTGGAATAAGACATGAAAAATGGCTTCCGATGTTAAAGGACATTCAAGATCTTGAAGGATCTGCCCAGCAACAGCCCAAGCTTTTCTAATGCCAATGAACTGCACCTTAATGTTAACCCCCCATCATGATCAAGGTATAAAACATCTACAGAACAGCATGTGAGATCTCTGATAGCGCTCTAATGAGAGACGAAGGTTCGTGTCAAAAGTCAGAAGAACACTAAAGGTTTTGAGGAACACTTAGGGCATCCTGTGTAAATGATCAGGATCACTCTTCACTACGAATAGGAAGTTGCTTGAATAATTTTACAAATTTTTCAACGGTCAGACGGACGCATTGCTTTCTGAACAGCTTGTTTAGAAACAACACCATGAAGTACGGCGACCACCATCTGTCTGACTGACTGAAACCGAAATGTAGGATTTGGAGGAAAATCATGTCCAGTGACTTTCCACTCGGTAGCCTAATTAGGGTAGATACAATCCAACTGCTTTGAAATGGACATCTGTAGTCTGCAGCTGATTACACCCATATCACAGTTTAAAGAAGGGGTGCAGCCTCGAGCACAGCTAGTTATCTGTGTAGCAAGCAGGCAGTCCAGCTCCAGCTCCTGCGCCCCTTCAGTTCCTTCCAGTCTACTCCAGTGAGACAGGAACAACGGACACTGCTTTAAAGTGTTTCTAGGTGCTACTGTAAATACAACACACTATATCAGACCATTTTCGAGATCTCAGTGTCACACAAGCATTACGATAGGCGTGCTTTAAAAAGCGCACCTTCGCAGGTGTTTTATACAGTCGCGTTTCGCTGAAAGCGTCTCTAAATTCATCGTGTAATCATTCTGTTAATTTTTTTTTCTTACCATTAGGAGTACTGTAATAATTGTATGTGCTTGGAGTACATGTCCAATTTTTTATTTATATGTATACAGCTATATATTAATGTAATTTTAATACAAACTTGATGTGCTATCATTGTACTTCAATAACTATATCTGATATATATATAATCCATGCATATGCATGCAATTTTATGACTAAATATATATTTTATAACTTTGTATACTAAAATGATGCATATAAATACATAAATAAATATGTATACATATAAGTGAAATGTTTATTTATATGCTCATACATATATATTATATGCATTCATATATATATATATATGGAATATTGTTAGTTATTCCATAGGAACAAAACTTAGTCAGCATACACAGATGCTGCGATGGTTCCTTTGTTTATTTATTCCTTTTAAATACTTTTTATTATCAATGTTGTAAGTATGTTGGCCTACTAAGCACTCTGTTCACAGCCCACCCAATAAAATGCTTGTTAAAGTGCTTGTTACCCAATAAACCGTGTTAAACTGTTTACTACATTTGTTTATTTTATTGGTGAAGAAGTGAAAATGAAACCGGATACATTTTTATTTAATGTTTTTTTTCTAAGCATTTTTATCCTTAGGCTTGAACAAAAAAAACTACAAAAAATAAAAAACCTGAGTGACAAAAAAAAAAGAAAAGAAAAACTGACACAGTAGGCGTGGTCTTCCCTTCCTCCCTTTACGAAACTGAACCTACACACACACACACACACACACACACACACACACACACACACACACACACACACACACACACACACACAAGTATACTTCAAACATTTTTTAAATATTAATGTTGTAAAAATGTTGACCTACTAATCACCCTGTTCACAGTCTACCCAATAATATGCTTGTGATTAATTACATTAAAATTTATAATATATTATGATAAATGCATTGTTTAATTACAGAAACAGTTTATTTTTTCATTTTTTTATTTTAGTGATTTTTGAAAGAATTTTCTGCCTCAGGCTCGCACAAAAATACATCTAAATTGTAACTTGTAAAAAATTTATTATTTAAAACAAGATGTATTCATTATAATTAATTATATAAACTGTTTATTAGTTAAAAGTGAAACTCGGGCTTTCACAAAAAAACAACAAACAAACAAAAAAAAAAAAACAAGTGCAAAGAAAAAAAAATGACGCCGTGGGCGTGGCTTTCCCGTCCTCCCTTCTTAAAAAAAAACACTATTGCACTACAACTCCCATGATGCCTCGCACCATTCTTAGGCAGGAAGAGCGTGTTCTCTCTGTGTGTGCGCCTCTCTCTCTTTCGCTCTCTCCTTTTCTTTCTTCTGTCCATCATGCCTGCTGACTTTTCTCTGCACGAGACTTAACGTGCCCTTTTTTACAGGAGGGGGGCCTTGGTGCAGAAATAAAGGCACCCTCTGCGTGCACCACCTTCACCCCCCACCACACACACACACACACTCAGAGAGAGAGAGAGAGAGAGAGCAACGCCAACAGCAACAAGCAGAAGCAGGAGGAGAGAAAGTGCATGCAGATCGTGGCTCGTGCACCGTGTTTTGTTGCACGAGAAAGAGAGAGAGAGAGTGAGTGAGTGAGTGAGAGAGAGGAGGAGAGAGAGAGGGAGCGAGAGGAATGGAGGGAGGGAGCGAGAACGAAGGCAAAGTCTTTCGTGCCTCCCCTCCCCCTCACCAGAGCAAAGGGGAAATGTCCGTGTCCAGAGGTGAGTACAACTGTGCAGTGCATGGAGCTCGAGCTTTCCTTGCACAGGCCACCTTGTTATTTTCAATTTTCCTCTTTCTCTCTATCCCCTTTGCACCCTTTTTTTAATCCCTTCACCTCGCGTGCACGCCTGCACGTCCCTGTTTCCTTTCCTTCGCGTGCAAATGCAACTCTGTGGCAACTTGGATGGTTTTGGGAAGAAGCAAAAAAAAAGGTGGAGTGGATTGGTGGAGGGTGGTGGTGCTGGTGGTGAAGAAGGGGGAGGAGGAGGAGGAGGTAGGGGGGGGGATTGCATTGCATTGCATTTCATTTCATTGCATTTCCTGTTTTAAAAAGCCCTACCGTGTTTCGTGCAATCGACGACTATTTTGCACGATTTTCTTGTTTGCACCTCAAAGAAGCCTTTAGGGAAACCAAGGTCCAGGAACTAAAACTAAAAAAGCTAAGTTAGCTGTTGGCAAGGCAATGCAATGCAATGCAGTGCAATGGGGATTGTGCAACGGTGCCACGGGTTAATGCATAATATCTCCACACGAGTGGTCTCCTTTGAAATGAAATTGTGCATGCATTCTAGTGCTGCAGAATGGAATGCTTTGAGGCCACTTTGCAATTCCTTGCATGGAAAGAAAGCATGCAAGAAAGGACTAGGAGCCTCCACCTTCGCCCCCTCCTTTACACCATGCCCACTGTGGCTGGGAGGATGAGACCTAAAAGAGTCTGGGGTTGCAGGGCAGGGAGGTGGAAAAGTTTTTGTTTGTGGCCCACACGTAATGGAAAATGATTGAGGCGCCCCGTCCTGAGCTTTGTCCTAGCAGCAGCAGCAGCAACAGCAGGTTTAGGAGCAACAGCAGCAGGCCTGTGCAATAGGTAGCCAGTCGCTGCAAAAAGAACACGGCTAAATATAGTTTTGTTGCGAACGTGCATTGCTCCCAGCATTTCGAGGAACCAGGCAAATGTTCTCGAGCGCTGGGACCTCCCAGATCCTGGCCCAGAGCTGCCACCCAGCTGCAGATTCTTCTCCAGGCCTCTTATGCAAGATTCCTGCAACTTGGTTGTCACCTACAGGCCAAAGGGAGCTGCTGATCGAGGCCTTTGGTTGCATTAGTTTCTTGCAGCAGCCCGTTTTTTTTTGTGCACAAGTGCAATGTTGAGTCTGATGGGATGTAAAGCAGGCAGTCGGAGCGTGCAGCGTAACACACAGCTGGTGGATCGGGTGCTGCAGCGGCCGGGCGGCCGCCTGCCCGACGTGGAGTGTAGGAGGGTGATTATACCAAAGGCCAGACTCAGTGAAGGGTCATTAAATGGCTTTTTGCAGGAATGCGTTTGGCACTCAGATGTTCCCTGTCGGAAGGGGAGTGGTGGTGCTGTTGCGTAACCGTGATACACCTGGCTCCACGGTTTAAAGTTTGTTCTGAAGTTTGTTTTAAGGGCCTCCTCTCCTGGAGGCAACTGAGCGCACTCCTCTACCTGCACAAGGGAGTGTCCAGGAAATGCATTATGGAAAGGGGAAGACTCAAGTTTTCCCACTTGCTGCGTCACCGTGACGACTTTCGGGCCTTTTTCATTCATCCTGAGAGACTCTGCGTTAAAGTGACTGCGGGGTATGAGGGTGACTACCCTGTGACTCACGTTTCAGTCGATAAAGAGGTTTCTGAGTGCGTTCCCTTTACTGTGCACATTCCTGTGATGAGCCCCCCCTGGTGAGATTGCCAGGTTGTCCTTTAGGTGAATTTCCTCAGTCAGGAAACTCTTCTAGGGAAGATCACTCTGGCATCACATGAACAGAACAAGTGACTGAACTCTTTACCTGGAATTACGGGACTTTCAGGGTAGGTGAAAGAGGAACCAGCTGCAGCTTATGACTGTTAACGCCTTAAAGCTGCAGATAGTTGAGGTTATTATTGCCATTAGTGTTATTATTGTTGTTAGTGACGAGCCGATCCACGATTTTCCAGGTCCTTTACACAACTGTCTGCAGATTCTGCTGTGATGCATCTTTTTACTTCAGTATTCGCTTCATTTTTGTGGAAATTGTTGTTGGTAAGGTCACCTCATTGAATAAATAAACCACTAAGCACTTATCAGAAGAGCAAAAAGTGTACACAACTACACTGAATTTAAAGGCATTCCGAAGGAATTTATGTCTCACTTCACAGAAAGGTAGTAGCAACAGCTGTACAATTTTGTAAATATCAAAAACACAACAAGCTTTGGCTAAATCATCTAAACAGTATTATGTCTCTTAGCAGCAACAACTGTGTAAAAATGGTTCATGGTATGGAATAAGGAGCGTCGAGTTTAAGGTTCAGCGCAAACTGGAATACATAGAACAGGTCTTTCCGTCCGATATCTGATGCCAGACTTACGGCAATATCGGACCCGATACCCATATCGTATCGGGCCCATTATTATTATATTATTATTATTATTATTATTACTACAAATCACACCGGGATGGGGCTCATATTAGTAGAACGTTCTTCATCGATTATATGCTGTTGTAGCAAATCTCTCCTGAAATATCTCACGCTCACGTGGGATGTTTCTCGTTCTGTGGATTTGAAGTGTTGGAGCATGATGGCCTACTTTTGGATGCTCGTTTTAAGTAAAGAACTTTAATTGAAATCTAAAATATCTTGATTGTTACCTGCTTTGGTTGATGATGGTTTTAATATTAAGCTCATAAACCAAAAAAAAACGTGTTTCGCAAATTTTCATAAATTTTTTCTTTTAATGAAAATAAATTCTTTCGCATGCCGCCCGAAGTGACACTGTTTGGTGCAGGTTTACCTGGATTGCATTAGATGCAATCCACATATTAAATAGTTTTATAGTTGGTGCTCATCCTTGCTGTTGTAGCAGTCTGAGTCGGATCATGTACTTGGCTGATGTCTAACATTTTATAATTAGAACTATATCCATTTGGATTATCATTACAGATGCATGTAATTTATTTTAATTGTTACAAATGGAGTAAATCCATAACATGCAGAAATTTTTGTAAGGTTTTCCCCAAACATTCCTGGGTTTTTTTTGATGTGCAGTAAATACAGTGACACAAATCAGATATTTGGTTTAAAATATTAGTCAAATCTAAACCTCTCAATGAGGAGCAAACCAGCAAATGTGTTCCAAAACAGTCCTGAAGAAAACCCAGTTAAACGAGTAAGACAAAAAAATTACCTTTAACCATTTATTTATTGAAGAAACTGATATTACAGATCCAGAGTGGTAAAAGTTTGTGAACCATTGCTTTCACTATTTAGTGTGACCCCTATTGAACATTTGCGGAAATTCCTACACATTGGCTTGGAGAGTTTTGGGCCGTTCCTCTGTACAGAACAGCCCTCGCTTCTGAGATGTTGATTTTTTTTTTTCTCACATGAGCAGCTCAGTTCAGGTCCTTCTGCTATATTTCTATTGGGTTAAGGTCAGGGCTTTGACCTGGCCATTCCAGAACGTTAACTTTATTCTTCTTTAACCGTTCTTTGGCCAAACAAATCGCGTGCTTAGGGCCGTTGTCTTGGTGCATGACCCGCTTTCTATTGAGGCTCAGTTCGCAGGCAGATGTCCTGATGTTTTATTGCTCCACTTGTGGAAGGCAAGCCGTCCTGGCTCAGTAAAACAGCCCCAAACCTTGATACTGCCACCACCGTGTTTCACAGATGCAATAAGGCTTGTGCGGGAATGCAGTGTTTTCCTTTATCCAAACGTCATGCCTCTCATTTAAACCAAATTAGATTTTTCCAAAAATAGTTTTCCCCAATAGCCTTCTGGCTCCTGCCACACAGTGTGGTTGTTCAATGTACTCCTTATGGTTGACATTTAACATTAGCCAGTGTTACAGGCCTTTAGTTGCTCAGACTGTTACACACCTTGCACTCGGAGGGATCTTTTGACCACTCCTTTATTGGTACACCGTCTCTGAGTGTGGATTATTAGAGTTTAAAAGATAGTTTTGAATCCTTTTCAAGCCTGAAGAGTAGCAGCAACTCTTTCCAAGGTCCTCTTCTTTCTTCATGTCGTGCCACACATCTCCAGACTTTCTTTAAATTAATCAGGGCACTCACTCGTACCTGACGGTCACCCGGTTGATTGAAAAGCCATGGATCGAATTATGTCTTCAAGTAACTGCTAATCCCAGAAGTTCATTTACTTTTACCACTCAGATATGTAATATTGGGTCATTCTCCTTAATAAGTGAATGAGCTAGTATAATGTATCATTTGTTTAATTGGGTTCTCTATGTACTTTTAATAAAATGATAAAACAAGATTGTTGTTAAAGCAAAATGTACAAAACACAAACGAGAGAAGTTTTCTTAAATGTGAATGAACAGAGAGAGCCACATACGCACACCTACAGCATTTCTTGGATTACCAGTTCTGTTCAACAGCCTCTTTCATCACATCAGTCGATGTTCTGTTCCTATTATAGACCTCCCTGTGGCTCAGAACATCCAGCTATCGGATGTACTTCGCTTATCATTCTTTCGTTATTCGTTTTTTTTACATCAGTTCCAGTATTGTTTCCAGTCCTGTGTCGTGTAGTTTCTGTCAGTCTTTATGTGCACGATTCCTTTTTTAAAGAGCTCCACAAATATTACATTCGAAGTTTGGAGTTGGATCCATTGTGGATCAAGTTGCAGGATGTGACAAACGATGCTCCAGAAAGCATTGTGGTGTTGCGAAGGATCCCCATGGGAGGGAGAGTAACGCTTAGCGAGAGGAGCGAACAAAACCCACCAGTTGACTTTATCATGCTCTTCTATCTCTTCTGAAGGCTTGTCCCGTCAAATGTAATTCTTCTGCATGCTGGCGATGACCTTTTTTGCAGACGTACGCTCCTTTTGCTCACACATTTTCTTCTCTAGTGCCACACAATGCCAGTTTTAACAAGATGGCGCGAAAGATGCGTCCAAACCTCTTTGCGTGTTCGGTCCATGGGAATGATTTCTGAATCCTGTCCATATGCACGTAGATTGAGAGGAGTAGCAGCTTGGCTATATTAATACTCCAGTGCTAGTGAAACTGTGTGTTTGGAGCTTATTTCTATGCAAGTTGATCAAACGGTGCAAAGGGTTGGGAGGTACGATTGCTTGGAGACAAATGGCAATCAGCCTGAAAATGGGTTTGAATGTAGATCTCAGATGAGTTTATTACAGCGGTTTGCTTTGAGCACATTTTCTGGAGTATCTCTTCATTGGCAGTCATGCATTTTGTGTGTGTGTGTGTGTGTGTGAGGCCTTGTGACTGGTGCCTTTTGGCCACTGTTTTAACACACGACTGCAATGTTGCAGACTCCTCTCTGGCCACTATTGTGTGCCGTGCAGTGGCCCCGGTGTTGCACAGTGCCTCAGTGTCCAGGCCATGCCTCGCCCCTGCAGCCGGGCCTAAAGCTACGCGGGGAGGCTTCCACGCCGCACAATTGTCACATTTGTCATGCAAATGGCCCCCGCGAGTTTCAGCGGCGCAGATACTAAATCCGCTGTTTCGACAGGCTGATTGTTGGTGGCTGTCCAGCCACGCTGCGTTTTTCTGCACAAGGGAACAATCCGGTTGTTTTCTGCATTGTGCAGACGAGCCGCTGGGCCACTGGCTTTCTGACTGCAGCCCGAAATGTAAGGCTGCAGCCCGTCGCACGCAGAAAACTGAAAATCTGTGTCGGGAATCCGCACCCAGTGCTCGCATGCAAATCCTTGTTTGCATGAGTGCATGCACGTGCACCCTGCGATCCACAGCAGGGGCGAACTGTGTGGCCTTGTGTCTGCGGCGTGCATTGCGTGTCTGGGCCCTGAAAGAGGGTGGCATGCTGAAAAGAAGACGAGCATAAATAGTGTCTCCTTGGTGTCGAGTCGCTTGGGAGTAATCAACCTGTTCTTCCTGCAGGCTCTCCGACAGAGAGGCCTAGAGGGGGCAGAAAGCACTCTTTAACTAACTTACACAGTCTCTCTCTCTCTCGCGCTCTCTCTCTTTCTTTTTCTTTCTTTCTCTTTCAATCTCTTGCTCTTTTTTTTCCTCACAAGGATATGAGCCATACAGGCTTGCGCAAGCTGCACATTCTGACATTGATCCGTCTTATTGCAGACTTCTGAATAATTGAATGGGGGGGGAGGGGGGGGGGGGGGGGGGGGGGGGGGGGGGGGGGGGGGGGGGGGGGGGGGGGGGGGGGGGGGGGGGG
>JBBPDB010000108.1:40352817-40365144 GCA_037974465.1 Brachypetersius altus
CCCCAAGTTGCTCCAGGGAGACTGCCCCCTGTAGGTAGGGAATGGAAGTTGCTTTGGATAAAAGCGTCTGATAAATGTAAATGAGTTTTACTGCATTTAAAGATATAGAAATATGCCTAATGATATTCCAGGTAAATTATGCCCCCATTTATGAATCAGCATCAGTGTTGACATGGACAGGTATGTAACACATGTACTATGGTACTGTGCAAAAGTCTTGAGCCCCGCCCCCCACAATCCCATCTGAAAAGCATCTGATTAACAACGGCTTCCTTTTTCAGCATCAATGATCCAAAACACTGTCAATACAGTCAGAGCATCTCTATAGGAAAATAACTCAACACTCTACTGAAGCAGAGTGGACCATCTGGACAGAGAACAGAACAAAAGACAGCAGATGCCCAAAGCAACGTTCTTCAAGAAGCCTGGAGAACTCTTACTGAAGAGCTCGTCTAAGAGAGTTCAGGCTGTGAACGGTAATGGAGCTCAAACACACACTGACTTTAGAGCTGTCCAAATTAAACACCCCCTCTTTGTGCTTCAGGATTAATATGTGTTTGAACATGTTGCAGTAAAACACCGAACTGTCTCTTTTAATATAAAGAAACGAGGGGTCGGGCTCAAGACAGTGCTGCATCTTGGCCCACAGTTGCCATATTGGTGCCTCCCAATGGAAAACGCTGAGGAACGAGAGGTGAAATTCATTAAGGCAGCTATTTCAGCCTTGGCCGAGAGCCAGAGGAACAAAAGCTCTGAAATATCTGCTCCACATTTCAGCTCTGCGTGCAGCCGAACCATCAAAGCACCCCGACCACGGCTCCGCTGACGGACCAGAACCTCGGAGCCCGTCCTGAAGGATCCGCGGCTCTTCCTCGTCCTGACAGCCTGCTTGAAAGCGCACTCAGCTCAGGTAAACCACACTATATCTTTACAAATGTTTACAAAGACGGGAGTGAAACGCTAAACCGAGTCCAAGGAGGAACTCCAGGATGAAGGATGATGACTAGCAGACACAAACACACATTTTTTCCACAGCGTGAAGCAGCTCCTGGACCTGCCATTAAAACCCCCCTTTACTGGCTCTGGTGGGCGCTAATTCTTCACCTCGGGCCAAACACCTCCACTCCACTTCTTCTCCTCCTTAAAAACTCCATTTCTTTCAAACTGTCAACACAGTCATTCAGAGTGTGTTTGGTGTGAAACGGTTGATTGTTCAGACTCTTTCCAGTGGAGGTGAATGGAACCAGACATCTGCAACACAAATCCAGTCGTTTTATTCTCTATCGCCCCCCAGTGGAGCTCCACGTGTCTCTGAGTGTTTATATGGATGTTGATGATGTAAAATAGTGAATCTGAACTAAATCACTATGAACCATGAACTGGTTTAGTTTTAGGACCAAAATCGTCTCAGAACAGGCGTCAGGCGGTGCAACCAGAACCATCTGATGAAGAACTTTCTGTGAGGAGCTTTTAGAAGCAGACGTTTGGTTCCATTCACCTCCACTGTAAACTGTGCAACAACCACAACAAAAGAACATATATTTAAAATGCAGTTTCCTTTCTCCCGTTAGTGAGAGACCGCGTCCGGACCAAGATGGAGCGGGACATCCTGGCAGAGGTCAATCACCCGTTTGTGGTCAAACTCCACTACGGTCAGTAAGATTTTATATATACACTCACAAAGTAGTACAATAACAGGCTAAGCTAAAATTTAATTCAGTTTTATTGATGACGCATCTACTAATGCCTAATATTTCTGTGTCAGTTGTATGTTTCTGAAAAATCTGGGTTTTAGTTTGGGGTCTCTTGTTTATTTTAACAACAGTGGGTTAAAAGCTAATCCCCCATGGAGACGCCGCACAGGAGGGCGGGGCTTCGTTACAGCCACCAGACTGATTTCTGTGACTTATGATGGGGAGAAATTCTCATTTTTTTGTAGATTATTTTAGGGTCATTGTTTAATTTTGATTGTGTTTGTGTGATCAGCCTTTCAGACGGAGGGAAAACTGTATTTGATTTTGGACTTCCTGCGCGGTGGAGATCTCTTCACCAGACTGTCCAAAGAGGTACAACACCCGCATACACTAACTTATATAAACAATACAAATTATAAACATTTTAATTGTGATTAATCACAGAAAACCATATGATTAATCGGCATTAAAAATGGCTACACACAAAATTAAATAAATAATTCAAATGTAGTGACTTGCGTACTTTTAAAGTACTGCTGTATTAACAAAAGTGCAGTAACATTTGGTTTAAACGCTTTAAACTAATAAGGAGCTTTTTAACAGCAGTGTTCCCTTTAACACAGTCACACAGTTACAGTTCAAATATATCTCAACTTAAACATTTATGTAATCAAATCTAATATTAAACCAAAGCTCTTCACCACTGCAGGGCGTTCAGGTTTGATCTAGTTTATTATAGAAAAACAAGTTAATAATTAAATAAAATGCGTTAACCTGCCCAGCCCTAAATAAACACAGGACGACAGCACAGCTGGACAAGACAAGACATTTAGTGCATCAGCAATAGCCACAGCCTGGAGGAATACAATATATTCACAGGTACTGTTTTCTAGCAGCAAAAAATGCAGAGAAGTTCCATGAACAGAGCAGAATGGGTGTCAGTCGCTCATTTTGATATCCTCCAAGTAAGGGAGCGAATTGAAATTCAGATCAGGATTTTCTGTGTCTAATGTCAGCGAACATAGGTGTGTACATCTGCAGATGGGTCGTAATTAAAAATTAATGCCCCCCAATGCCAAGACCTTAATTACCCTGGAAGAGAGCACAGACGGGGAAAACACAGTTCAGAGGAAAACACTCCTCCGTCCAAACGTCTGTAGAAAAGACGCCTGTCAAATGTTCAGACAGACATAGACTTCCAGAGCTTTCATTGTTGCTTTGCTGTAATCGAATGCATTATAAACTAGACTAGGTACTTATATCTAGGCTGCGTGTGAATATTACAGTAATCCCCCGCTTTTCGCAGGGTTGCGTTCCAAGAGCACGCATGTATAGTGAAAAATCGCGTTGTTGTGTTCACAAAAAATGCCTATAAATGTCTTTTTATAGTGTAAACCCTAAATCTGCTCCCAGAACACATTCATTTCATGTTAAACATAGATACATAATCAGAATGAGAAAACTTGCTTAAAAGCCGTTGGCATTAGCAGTTTGCATTAGCAGTTTGCATTAGCAGTTTGCATTAGCAGCGTGCAAACACTCATACACAAAAGAAAGGTTGAAATAACTCTGTCTACCCACATGTTTAGACAGAGCACAGCTTACTGATACTAAATAAACTGACATAACTGTTGAACGTTGGGGGCGGGGGGGGTTAAAACACTAGAATACGATATGGAGCAGTCATGCTACATGCTGCAGCAGCTTCTTCTTCTTTTTATGGTGGTTGACAACTTTTCAGTGTTCTACCGCCACGGCTGGACTGGTGGTAGTCTTAAAGTCCCCTGTTAGACTGAATCCACGAGTGCTGATCCGCGTAAAACTGAGGGGTTACTGTATTGGTATTTTCTATCTTTACACACTTCAAAGTCATGACACTTTTTAAATTATCGGTGAGAAAATTTTAAGTCAACTTGCGGAGTTTCACCCAAAGGGAAAACATTGTGCATTGAGCTTCGCATAACCAAACACAATGTAAGAGAGTACTGATTGAAAAAAAGAGATTTTACCATAATTTTTTGATATAATTTTTAATATAAATTAAAGGTTTATTTATATAATTATCTGAAATAGCTCTAGCGCCTTCATGATAGTGGACACATATTGTTTGACGTATGTTAGCCCAAAACAGCAACTGAGTAATGTAGTGTATCAGAACAGCGTGTTTTGTCAAGCCGGAGCTCTCTGTGTACAAAACACCATATTAGAGAGTGTATCAGCACAATCTCTGCCATTAGAGTCTCACTCCGGGACATGGTGGTGCAGCCACACACTCTCTCTTCCTTTCATCTGCTCTCTGTCGTTCTCTTAACGCCTCTCTGGCGCACAGATTTACATCCGAACGCACATTGTCATGTTGGGATAGTGTTTCAGGAAGGTGACTTCTTTACAGTAACCGCACGACCCGCCCACTCTTTTTCACTCGCAGTAGTCTTCAGTTTCAGGGCCTGTTTGTGTCTCTACACCCAGTTTCTAATGGGGGAGCTGGACGGAGACGTGGCCCTTAGCTCTTGGTCATCCAGGTCATATGGAGGCATTCTGTGCTCCATTGCCAGTGTTATGTTTCCTGTACTGCTCCAGGCCCTTACAAGTCCATTACATGCCCACTTTAAGCAAATAACATTCTTCCAGCCGTTCAGGGTTCACTGGTACGAAACCATCCCGTGTGGAGATCAGGTCTTTTTTTGTTCTTGGTGTAGCCCTAGGTCCTGATTCACCCATTCTGACCTTGACTGTTTCTCTACTCTGGAAGTCAAGTGTACATTATTTAGCTAAAGTTTCACCAACTCCATTAAGGGACCCTACCAACTGGAACCGAGATCTAAGTTTAGCGAAGTTCGAGGTTGCGTAACACCGGCTTGAAGGAGAAGTCGGACTGTCGCGAGGTAAAGCGCACCAGAGCTCTCGGCCGTAGATGCTGAAGACAAAACGCTGATGTCCATTAAAGGTCCTGCTGCAAAGTTACCAACGTTCTTGAAGTTGCCAGTGGAGAAAAGATAAAAACAAAAACAAAAAGAATAACAGAAATAAAACAGATTGTGTTTGACACCTGCGCTCACACAGTATTTGTAGGAAATATGAAAATCTCATGAATGGTACCAGAAAGAATGCCTGAAATGTAAACAATAATGAATGCCAACCGCACCCCAGCTCTTACCGTAACTGTTCAGGACTTTTTATTATTTCTTTTTTTTTTTTTTTCTTTCTGGTTTGTGGCATTCTGAGGAATCTGAAATCGTGAGAAATCATCATTCACGCTTTTCGAAAGAATGCACTCTCTACTCCTGTCATATATTTTGAGCAGCTCCCATAAAAAAAAAAAAAAAAATGTTTTTAACCAAGACATTTTGGCTTCTACTTATTATTCAGTTACATAGTGATGAGAATGGAGGCCTTTGTGGTTGAAGGGGTTAACAGTATAGGCATTTTTCCCCATGTTGGTAGTAACAGTAAACCAGTACTTGATCTTCACCATTTCCCGTTCGTCTGGAGGATACTAGACTCTGTGGGCTCCACCCTATAAGTCTCACTTTTTGAAAGAATCTAATCTTGATCTGGGATCCGTGACAGCCATCTGCTGTCAGCAGATTACAGTCGTTCCTCTGAATGATTCAGTTCCTCTGATCACATGCCTCAGATTACAGTGTTCCTGTGTCATTCACATTTGAGGGGCTCTTGTATAAAGCATCTCCTCCCTGACTGGCTCAAGTGTCCCCCTCGCCCGGTCCCAGCCCTTCCTCCTGCTGGCCCTCTAACCCACCCGGTCGGGCCCTTTATCTCCCCACACGCACTCACCACATCTGAACCCTGCCTCGCTCCAACAGGAAAAGAGAAACCGCAAGAGCACGGAACGGAGAAAGGGTGTTGGAAGCACGGCTTCAGAGCGTTTACGCGATACATGTTCCCAACCACACCTCGCATTTTCTGTCCTTATGCCACACACCCACAATCCGCAGCTTAATATGGCCACGGTTCTTTATTTTTGGCCGCATTTGATTGGACGGTTTTACTGCCTTCATGCCTTCGCAGCGGCCTTCACATAAATGGCTCTGTTTCCATATATTATACAGAGCAAAGCAGAGTAAACTGTCCCTAGATACCAACAGAAACACACCTGAGATCCAAATCAGCTGTAGGAGTAGAAGTGTCTTACCTGTACTGTCCCTCTGCTTACCGAGTGTGTGTCTGTGTGTGTGTGTGTGTGTGTGTGTGTGTGTGCGTGCAGGACGACGCTCAAGCTTAGCTGGCAGTAGAGGCCGGATTGGGTAGGAGAGTGTGAGAGTACCAACCCACCTGTACCTTTACTGAGAAATACACACTCACATTCCCAGAGAGTGAAAAGTGTGTGTGTGGGTGTGTGCGCATGGGGGTGGGTGTGTACTTTCTTTTAATCACTTTCTTAGGATACTAAAATACATGTTTTATGCCCCCCATCAAAATAATAAGAAATGATTTTGAAAATTGATATTTTGACATTTCGATTTTTTTTAAAGAAAAACGTTTTCTTAATTGAGTTTAGAGTATAGAGTAGCAGTAAATAGCACTTATTAGCAGTGATTGTACTAACATGCAGTCCAGTGGGGTCCTCGTAAAGATATGAATGAAAACGTGCCTTCATGTATGTATATGTGATAGCGGCACTTAGAAACGAGCACAAAGCACAGCATGAGTGCGTCTGCAGGCACCTCCTCAGTTATTTCTAACGTTGCACTTTCACCTCCGTCAAAGAATTGCCTGACACTACATAATGAGCAAGGCTACTTTTAGCTAGAAAACAATGAGATGGTTTGGTGACAGCTGTCATAACACAAGAACGATCACAATACATTCAGGTTCAGGAGCACTGACTGGGAGATCATATTTCAGGGTAATGCAGGGCGCCTGACACGGGCTTTTAGTGGCATAGACACTCATTTAAGGTTGTTTATATTGATTTGAAGCACTAAATGTCTGTTTCTGTATTTATATTGGTTTCATGCGCTACAAGTCTGTATCTGTATTCAGATTTGAACTGGAGGTGAATGTGGCCGTTTTGGTTTTACACGTATCACATTTCTTTAGATCTTGGGTTTGTTCAGAGGGGTCAGTAAAGTTTGCTGGACATGCAAATACAATCTATTATTGAGGTACAATGCAGTGCAGCTATGAGTCCAAATGGGCTCCTATTTCATTATAATTAATTAACTAATTGATTTCTCATTAGATTTACATTTAATGATAATGGACAACAGAAATATGCATGATTAATATATATATATATATAGTGGTACCTTGACTTACGAGTTTAATTTGTTCCATGACGAAGCTCGTAACTCAGTTTTCACTATTGAAATGCCATAATCTGTTCCGGACCGCCAAAAACATTTTTTGTTTTTAAATAAGACAAATGTGCTTATGAATAATGAATATTGTATAAAAACACAATACAATAGAATGTTCTGCAGTAAACTGGTAAATGACTGAATATTTGTTTATCTTCACTGTAGGAAAGGAAAATGTACAAAAGCAAGAGTTTACAGTAAATTTCAAGGTCCTATGTGGCTTTGTTTCAAACACATAATGAATAATTTGTGTCAAATAATGTATTCATGTTCAGTTAAATGCAGGAAACTTAATTCCCACTTCACATCCGCTGTGCTTTTGTTTATGTGTCAAATGAACAACATAAATATATCAGTCATCTGAACTCTAGCAAAGAAAACCAGCACCGGATTTGCCCTTGAAAGCAGTGCTAAATCAGAAAAGTCCAAGAGAATTTTTCTTCAGGAAACTTTACACGATGCTCAATAGCATGGCTTTTTATTAAAGCACAATTCCAAAGCAGGTCCACAATTAAAGTTAACAAAGGCGTGTGCCTACAAAGTGCTATTCATTATGTCCCAGGTTGAGAGATATCTGAGAGCTTGTGTCTGTCCTTGCCATCTGGATCACTCGGTCCATTCTTTGTGTAGAACAGGCTCTCACTCAGATTTCAGATAAGAGCATGTTGCCTGAGAACAAGGTTAGGTTTACTCATAAACAGCAGTGGGATGGATTGTTTCTACTTTTATGCTTGGAAGAAATCGGAGATACGTGGCTACTGGACGTTTAGTGTGCGGGAACAAGAGACGATGACCTATGAATGCCATTGCATGTGTTCCATACCTGGAAAACTGTTGTGTGGCTGCTAATGTGCGTTACTAATTACTGATAGCAAATGCTGATTCCTGAATTTCTGAATAAAATCATAGTATTACGAACGAATCTAAGAATCGTGAAAGCACCTGGAGGATGAAGTTCCAAAGTCTTTAAATGAACCACCTGTTAGGACAGGTGAAATTCTGGTCCTCATGTTATGTTTGACCACAATTAAGCTATTCAGGCCTTATCAAGTGTAATATTTTCAATAGTTATTGAGGGAAAAACTGCTTATTTGTAGTTTATTTGTATTATTTAATATTTACACTTCAGCATTTATCAGATGCTTTTATCCAAAGCGACTTCCATCCCCTACCTACAGGGGGCAGTCTCCCTGGAGCAACTAAGGGTTAAGGGTCTTGCTCAGGGACCCAGTGGTGGTGCTGAAGGTAGGATTCGACCTCTTGGTCCAGAGGCAGGTATCCTACCCACTGAGCTACCGCCACCCCCTTTTTTTGCAACGTAGTATATAAAGTATATAATTTGCTTTATACCACTGGTTTAGTGAAAAAGACAAAGAAGTGATACTATCTGCCAGACTCAGCATCAGGCTCAGTTTAATCCCAGTCATAGTCCAGAGCTAGAAAGGCCTTCAATCCATGGCCACTTACTGTCTCTAATAGTCTGTGGATTTGTACCCTCATCTCCAGGCATGTCCGCGTGTCACTGCTTGTAAATGAATGTTGATTGGCGTCATTGTCAGGCGTAATGAGGCATTTCGGGAATCGCTGTTGCTTCACAGTAAGAAGGTCCCGAGTTAGATTTCTGGCCTTGGTGGCCAGGGGCTGTTTCTGTCAGGTTTCTCTGGTTTCCTCCCACAGTCAAGCAAGATTCTAAATTGGCCCACAGGTGTGTGTGTACTTGTGTGTGCCCTGCAGTAGGTGACCTGTCAATTTTTCACACTATAACGGGGATAGACTGGTTGGATTATGCTTTTCACCTAATGAATGGTATTCAAAATGTCCATTGCAACCATGTAATTGACTGCTGTGAGCCTGATTCAACAATGACCAGCAATGTTAAACAGGTAAAACCTCTCAAATTAGCTATACTTATTAGTATATTGTTTTGTTTTTTTTTTTTTAACCTCAGCTGGTAGCAGTTCATAGTGTTGTGATTTCCCTGAAGTCAGACACATCTGGTTTGACTCATTAGTTCATTTGCAGATTTAATAGTGTATCTAAATAAGCATGATGCCATCAAGAAGACCCTTCACATTGGGGCTGGACGATTTGACCTAAAATCAAAATCGCGATTAATTGAACATTTTAACTCTTACGATAAATTTAGTTTTTGAATTTTTTTGCCCTCATAGTTCACTGACAAGTTGCTCAGTTGTCTCAGTGTTTGAGCTCTCCGTGCTCGACATGTCTACGGAGTAACGCAACATAACGGAGCGGGGTCACGTGACTCCACACGCGACAGTGTTTTTAAAAGGAAAGTAATTGAAATAATCGACCTGGAAAAATGTAATCGATTATAGGTTCTGAATGTCGATTTCGATTTTCGATTAATCACCCAGCCCTAGGTCCTGAAATAGAATTTCGGTTCCTACAATTAAGATTTTTATCACAAAGATACAGTTATTCACTGGCTAGGTATCATTAGGCTGTACATTTTTTGCCCATTTGTTCATGATGTGAGTTTGTTGATCAGTGATGATGTTGGGAAACTGGGAAATACAACAACATTAATAAATTAATACATTAAATGAATGACAGGTCATACAGTGACCTTATAAAAAAAATTTCTCCTGCTGTTTTGTCCACTAATTTTTACAATTTACAATTTTATATCTATAGACTTCACCGATCAACATGAAAATTGGTGTGATTGATTGTAAACCCATGTGGCAGATACACAGTAAGAGGTGTGTGTCCTAGTTGGGCATGTGTCGTATTTTTCAGGGGTAGAAACAAAGCAAATAATCAATTTTGCCAAAAATGAATTTTGGATATTTTTATTTATTCATTTTGCATAAATCTCTAGGAGATGCATGACTCTGGCAGAAAGCGGACAGAACAAAGTTACGAAGTTACAAAGTCAAGAACAGAATCGAATCTATACAATAGTATAATATAAAAAAATGCACTATACAAATATCACAATAATATCGAGATTAGTGGGTGAATGTAAACCTATACAAAGCCTATACAAACCTATATAAGTGTATGTATATGTACATAGTGGAAATATATATGTATGAACGCTGGATACATACACAAGCAGCAGGCACTGATGAACAATAATAATTCACCGATACAGATTTCAGATTGCTCACAGTAAGCTTTCATCCCAAAAATTCCACCAGAATAATGCAAAAATGTGAGCGTCTCACTTGCCAATATCTTGTGGTTTAAATGATCATACATCATACAATTTGACACAATGGATCACGACCATATTGTTTGGCAGCACACCAGATTTCATGAAATTACATCCATAGGGGGCGCTGCAGTTCTCAATGTCACAAGAGCAGCTTAGACTCAAATTTGGTATTTTCACACGCTGTGTGTCATTTACCAGAACTGATATTTCTTTTGCAACGTGAAAGCCCCCAGAGTCCATGTTGATGCGTGTCTTCGACGCCATGATTCATCCCGTATATGTTACCTTCAAATGTCGGGAAGGTGTGTGTTCATCCCTTCCTGTCTATCCTGCTGGAAATTGTGGTTTCTCTATCCTGGGTTTAATAATTAAGATAAAACAAGACATATAGTAGTACTTATTAAACTAAACACATAAGTATAATAATTTCCATCCCAGCCATCGTTAACCCACTTCTACTCAGGGGCGTCACTAGAGAGGAATGGGATTAAACCTGGGGGTCTTGGGGTTTACCCCTCGGAACTCGGAATATCTTTCATTATATTATAGGCTTTTAAAATGCAAACCTAACTGAATAATGCACAATTTAAATGAATAACATCTATTTGATGATGAGCTAAAACAAGCCTATTACGCTCCTAATCGTATAAATTAAGCAAATACAATGTTTTTATATTCATTATATTAATGTATTTAAATCAAATTTATTTATATTCATATATTAATAAGCAATTATCTGGTGCAATATTACTGTGTATTATTTAAAGCCTGCTGCTACAAGGCATCAGAAGTACATACGCATGCTCTGCATATACGCATACACATACACACAAACTTATATATTCATATTTCTATAATAGATTGTACAGTGTACAGTGATATTAAACTGTTATATTGTATAGTTAGATATACACATACATACATTATAGATTTTATAGCGTGTACAGATATTTTATAATATAATGATATATTGTATAGTTTTTGGTGCAATATTACATTCAGTATACACACACACACACACACACACACACACACACACACATATATATTAGTGCTGGGCCGTTAACGGCGTTACCAAAAAAATATATCGCCGTTAACGCCATTTTTATATTATAACATGTACACTACGTCTACTATTGTACTGTCCACTTTGCTGTAGTGACAAATAACATCTCTAAGAGTATTCCATAGTGTTTTACATTTTTAGGTAAAGGATCTGTATATTCAAATAGATATACAGTAACCCCTCAGTCTAGCGCGCATGTTTTCTGAGAACCGGACTGTAAACTAAAAAGTTGTCAGTCCGGTGTACTTAATGACTATTGTTGGGATGACAATAAAGCTCTACTTACTCACACACTTCCTTAAAGGGCTCTCCTATCTTTTCCCTCTCGGGTGAAGGCCTGTGGTTCCTTCTTTCCTTGTCCACGAGGCGGCGCTCCAGAGACTGATTCCTAGCCCGAGGCCTTTCCCAGCAGTGGAACGTTGTTTTGCACACATTCCTGAACGTCCTCCCCCATGGGGTTCAGCAGAGTTCATTCAGACAGAATTCCTCCAGAGGGAAGTCAGGTCTTGCTGAAGGTAATGTGTTTACATCATCCTTCCAACGAGCTCGGAGAAAAAAACCTGCGCCATTTTCACCTTCCGCTGTCCAACCGCAACCTACAGGTCTGGATACTTGCAGTAGACTAATGACACTGGACTAATGGCTCATGTTATGGAAAATGAGGTTTATGTGATACATCATAAACACTGTTGGAATTTTGTTTACTCCACAGTTCATACAGTCCATATACGCACATTTACCTGCACTTTTGATTTAACTGCTTTTCTGATGTCCCAAAAACAGTACAGTGCAGAAATGTTAGGCACTTATACACTTATAGCACTCTTTTTCTCAGAGTGGCCTCTGTTAGTAAAGTTAACTTTAGAATAAATACAAACAAACAAGAAAGCAGTGAAAAGTATTAGAATCTGTTCTGTGTGTAACAGTAGTTGATGTTGTGTGAGCTGGTGAGGAGAACACAGGTCCGGTTCCAGGTTCCTCCTCAGTTCCTCCAGCCGTTGTTTGGATGGTGAAACTCCATCAGCAGCTCCTGATTTAATTTAATGAAGGACTGATCGAGTC
>JBBPDB010000108.1:40454523-40467704 GCA_037974465.1 Brachypetersius altus
TGTAGGAGCTGAGAAACCCGTTCTCAAAGACTCACTTTAGTCATTATTTGGGGAGCTCACATATTCTGAACGCCTTCGGCAGAATTTGAATGAGCCGTTTAATCCAGATTAATCTAGAATCATTCCAAGATTACAGTGAGATTAATCTAGATATAAAAAATGAATCTATGCCCACCACTAGTTTTAAGAAATTGAAACCTGCTTTTCTTTCTTCACGCTTCATACAAAAAGTAAAGAGATCCTGAATTCTGCCCCTTTTTATTTTAATTAAAATCTAATTTAATCAAAACTGACAATCCGTTTCTTTTTGCAGTGGTATAGTCCTGGCATTTCTGTAGTGAGGAATGAAGAATTTGTAGGTGAGCACTTTTTCTTGTGGTCATATTGTGAGCTTTTGTTTATTTTTAATTTAACTGCTTCAGCTCTAAAAAGAAAATACATTATAAGACATAGCCAAGCTGAATAAACATGAAATGCAGTTATTTTAAATTATCGTTTCATTTACTGAAGGGAAAAGTTGTGCAAAATTAATTGGCCTTACTGCCAGCCCTGTTGAATATAAACATTCATTTAATGGCACTTTTGCACAATGAGAAGCAGACTAAAAGGTCTCAACAGGTAGCAAACCGTGCTGTGATCAAAAGAGATCAGGAAGCTATTGAAATAAACAAGTGTTACAAAGCCATTTCTAAATCTCTGGAACTCCAGCAAAGACAGTAAGAGACATTATCTCCAGAAAAGAAAACGTGTGGGGCGTCTTTCCAGTAGTGGCCAGCCACCAAAATTAATCTGAAACTGCAGCAATTACTTATCCAGGAAATCATAACAGAACCCAGATGATTATCTAAGGAACAGCAGGCCTCTATACCCTCAAATAAGGTCAGCTTGCAAGATTCCACTGTTAGAAAGACACTGTCAAGTCAAACATTAAGTCTCCTACATTTCCAAAAACACATTGATGGCCCCAAATGATAAGATAAAAGTGGAACCTTTGAGAAGACTGGAGTCCCTTTACAAGTCCTTTTACGTCACATGGAAAGTCCTGCCATCAGTCTTTCTGCTGAATCTCCAATTGGGTGATGCAGCAAGGCAACAAAGCGAGTCCACTCCTGAACAGCTCAGACAAAAACAAATTTAAGGTTTTGGAGAGGTCTAGTCACGTCCTCACATGAACCCCCACTGAGCTGCAGTGGTATGCAGTTCATGCTTGAAAGCTTCTCAAAGTGACAGAATTAAAAGCAGTTCTACAAAGAAGATCACACAGCAGTTTAAAAGACGAAGTAGTTTTTAATCATTTAAACTGTGTTTTGTGTTTCCTTGTGTTCTCCTTATATTATATTACATACTTTGAAATACTTTTTCAAGGTGCTGAACATTTGCTTGTATCAATTTAAGCATTTGAGAAATTATAGCAGTGTATATATTTGTCCTACCTAGAGCCCTTTCTCTCACTTTGTCTGGTTCTCTCGGAAATGGAGTTCAAGCTCAGTATGGAGGTATGCATCTTTTGCTATGAATATATGATTTTGTGTACTAGACTATTATTATTGTTTCTGAGTTACCCGGTATGTAATCATTGGCCATTTTATTAGTAAAACCTACCATAGGAAAGCATTTTACAGTTTCTGACTATAGCCCTCTACCCCACCCATCAGTGCAAAAACTATTGGACACTATATGGGTGGCAGATCGTACGTAACATAACAGTAACACTGATATGGTAGTGACACGATAGTATATGTTATACTAGCATACAAGCATATCGGGCACAGTGGTGTTGCTGGGTTTTACAAACGTTAGCATCAATGCTAGGTCTGTGGTCGGAATCTGACCTCGAATGTAGGTCTAGAAGATGATTAACACAAATTATGCATTAAAAAAGTGAGCTAGAGTCTATAACTGTGCACCTACACGGGTGTATCAACAAGAGCTTATTCTCAAATCATCGTAGTAATACCATTTGCCCTGAGCCTTGAACCTTGTCTTGCTCAGTTTAATGGTACATTTCTCTCCGTGTCCACCTTGGCAGAACTGCAGCTTTCTGGATGAGAGCTGGCTGATTCCGGTAAGTCTAAAGCATTCCGACACTCGCCATTAGCACTGTACGGCTGTATGTGCATGTAAGATGCATGATAAAAGCCTACTTGTGTGTTTTAGGTGTATGAAACCTATGAGGCTGTGCCATGTCGCGAACTGGGGATGGTTCTCAGGTTAGCATGCTTACAGTAGCATGTCTGTCTAGCTTGGAACTGGTCAAGTTAGACTCAGCAAAGCAGATTGCTATTGTCTTTTGCACTAATTACATGCGGTTTATATACCACTAAGTCACAACATTAAAACCACTGAGAGGTGAGATAAATAACATTATCTTGTTACAGTGGCATCTGTCAAGGTGTGGGATATATTAGGCAGCAAGGATCTCCAAAACCACTGGCCTTGTTCCTGTTCCTGTTCTGCTATTGTTAGGACCACAGAGCAACAGGGGAATGGAAGGCCAAGGCTCCTTAATCTGTGTGGGGACTAAAAGCTACAGAAGAGCTGCTGTAGCACAAATTGCTGAAAAGATTAATGTTGGCTATTGCAGAAGGGTGTTTGCTGGGACATGTTTTGTCCTGGCATTCATATCAATGTTATTTTGAGACGTATCATGTTCCTAAACATTGTTGCAGACTAAGAACAACCCTACATGACAACAATATTCACCAATGGCCTCTTTCAGCGGGATAATGTGTCCTGCAACCTGCAGGATTTGGTTTGAGGGACAGGACACGAGAAAGAGTTCTTGGTGTTGACTTGGGCTTCAAATTTCCCACGTCTCAATCTGATCTATCATCTATGGGATGTTGTGGACAAATGAGCCACACTTCACCAGAATTATGCGATCTGCTGATAACGCTTCAGAGATCTTATGGAGTCCATGCCATGTTTTGATGGCACAAGGGGGACCAACATTGGTCTGGTGGTTTTAATGTTCTGATCGATGTAAATTGTTAGTCTTGCTGGAATGGTATGACATACTGCTCTGCGCATACAACTAAAGCCCCTTTCTGTCTCTTTCTTGCTTTCTCAGGTACCTGGAAGGGCGTGTGTTTGTACTGGAACTGCTTCAAGGTGGCATGGCTCAGGTGGATATGTTTGCAGAGCCTGGTGACATCATCGATGAAATCAATGGGATATCGCTGAGGAATTCCAGCAATGGGCAGGTCCAGTAATGTTTAACAAGACTGGCTTAAAGCAAAAATGTACATTTACATAGGTCTCCACTGGTAGTTTTCTAGTAAGAATAAATAAATTATTTGGGGTTTAGGGTTGAACAATATGATGATCTTTTTGTTATCATGATAAAATCAGTGTATTATCCCTTTTTTTAATGTGGCATACTTTGATACTTATTGGGTTGGAAGAAAGTCTTTAAGAACTGTGATACTAGTTTTGTGCTAATATTGCCCACCTCTAATTCAAGTCTTGGCGAATGATGAGTGGAAGATATTGGCCCAGGTCAAAGTTTATAGACTGTTGACTCATGTCACATAATCGAAAACCCCGTTTATACATCACATGACCCAGAAACCGTGGTCAAACGATTTCAGAAACCACATAAGCAAGTCTGTTTAAGATGACTGAAGTCCACATGATTGGAGGCAGGTGTGTGATGACTGGTGTTCAGTGTGCTAACTGGTGTCTGAAGCTTACTACTGTTGTCAAGTAATCAAATCATTACCTATCGTTACCGTAGGTCCAGTGTAACGCTAAAGCTGCAAACTTTAGTGTTACACTGGACCATGTTTACTAGGCATTGTAGTTGTTCAGTATTTGGTGCTGCTGTGTAAAGGCAGTGTTGTGATTTTGCTTAGCACATAACTGTACAATCTAGACTTGATCTGAGTGTTTGCAGCACGCTGTGTTCCCTACAGGCCGGGGTGGTGCTGTCTAGACTGAAGGGTCAGCCTTTGTCCTTCCGGCTGCTGCGCTGGAGAGGAGAGGATGGAGCAGTGTATCGACCGTTAGTGCCGCTCCTACGACAGCTAAAACAGGAAAACCCCTCCCTTCAATTCGGCTCATCCCGGGACGCCCCGCAACCCGCAGCGCAGCGGCAAGGCCAGAGCCAGTGCGTGAAAGAGGGTCGGTAAGTACGTATGCGTGGATTTTCAAAGATGTGTGCGGTTTTTTTTCATGTTTTCTTATTTTATTTTTAAATTCGTTATTTTTATTAGATTTTTGGTTCTTTTAATAATTATTTTCCGATACCATAATAATCCCCTGGATGTTTGTTTTCATTCTTTTAACAGGATCCTGTATGCTCTGCAGCTAATAGGGAAAACAAACATAGGAATGGTAATACATGTATAAATATTGAAACTAATTTGTGGTGTTTGTTACTCTTTGCCACCTAAGGAAAAGTGGTTCTATGGACTTTTCCTTAGGCCCTGTCCACACGTACACGGGTATTTCTGAAAATGGAGGCTTTTCTATGCATTTTGGCCTTTCGTCCACACGGAAACGCTGTTTTGGGTCGGTGAAAACTAGGTTTTAAAAACTCCGGCCAAAGTGGCGATTTTTGAAAACTCTGTTTCTGCGTTTGCATGTGGACAAGAAAAACGAATATTTGGAAAAACTCCAAATAACGTCACTCATATAACGTCATCGTATGTACCTTGGTTGTCATCTAAAATGCCTGACGTGTACAAAATACTGCGGCTCTCAACCGCGTTGGAAGTGTTGGTATGTTTATACTCATGCGCGGAGCTACTGTCCATCCAGTATAAGGGCAGAGACGTCAGAGTCAGCTTCGGATGCTATTACATTCAATACAGACACTGTCTCTGCACTGCGCCCGCCGCATACGTCAGCTATTGTTTGTCTTCCAGAAACAGGTAATGATGCTCCCTCTCCAAGGCTTCTGATTGGTCACCAATGCTATACGGTTTAAGGTTAGATCGCCACCTGCTGCCTGGGCATGCTCTTGACAGCGTTTTTTGCGACTGCGTGTGGACGGAGATATTTTTGAAAACCCGCTCGTGTGGACGCGATTTTTTAAAACAACGAAAACGGAAAATCTTCGTATTCAGAAATACCCGTGTACGTGTGGAGATGGCCTTAATGTGACATCACAATAAGGGAGCAATCCAAACGACTCAAACAGGGACTGAAACTGTGAAGAATAAAGCTGGTGAATCTCTTTATTTGAGAGTGATTTTGTGCACATAACTTGTTTTGAACATGTTTTGTAGCCCATAGACCTATTATAACTGCCTATTTTTTTTGCCTATGTCCCCTTTAAGCATGCAATCAACCAATACATTTTTCTTTTCTCAGTATGGAGGGAAGGAGGTGTTGCAGAATGCCATTCCTGCTGTGCTGCGAATGAAGCAGAACCGCAAGGTACATCTGCGTCAACATCCTCAGAATAGAGCAACCAAACTCATATTTACAGTGTGGAGTCATTTTCACATCTGTAAACATGCATATTCATATCCTCCTAAGGTTAATATAACAGAATCTCAATTTAAATATGGCAGACGACCATTATTTTTACTGGCATAGCTGACATTAGCTAGCTTGTCATGTTTATATTATCAGTGTCCATGTAAAACATTTCTCCTTTTGACTGTATAAAATTCACTTATCGTGCATTTTCTGCAACAAACAATGTTTCGATGCATTGATGAGTGTTGCGTAATTATACAGCCTGGTGAAGTTCCTTGCATTCATGACGGCCGGGTTGGATAAAAACTCTTGTGGGCTCCAGATGCTTTTGTGATTGCTTGAGAGGGTTGTGAGTTATAAAAGTTTGGAACCTCTGCTCCAGAGTAAGATGTTTTGGAGCCACCTCTCAAATGATGGGGATGTGGGTCGAACTGTGTTTTTTGTAATTATTATTATTTTTAATTCTCTCCACTAGTTCGGTAATGCAATAGAACAACGGAGAGCTAATAGTACCAGCAGAAAATGATATAAAACTGTGAATTCTGTCAAACTGATGGATACAGTGCTATCACTTAACACAACAAGTAGCATCTTGAATAGCAGTTTTAGACCATAAACCCCCTTAAGTAAAATGCCTGAAAAGTTTTTGTTGACATAAAAAGGTTATTTACTAGTATATACTGTATCAAAAGTTTAAGTTTCCTAAAATATTCAAAAGTCTAATAGCACATAAAAATTGCACATGAATAAAAAGCCTTGTTTTCTTTTGTGCTCAGGAGGTACTGCTGGATGTGAAGGAGACTCACCTGACCTGCACTGATAAATCCAGCAAACAGGTCTGTATCTGCTGCTCACAAGAAACACAATGACTGATAAACACTTAAAGGAGACGGTAACGCCATCAGTCTCTTGCTTTAAACAGCAGCTGTTCCAGTACCACTTTCCAGAGATCTCATGTGTGGGAAGATTCGGACAGCCGGACTTCACCATCTTCGCTTTTTGTGTAGTGTATGTATTTCAATACTTCTTTCATTTTTATTAATAATATTATATTATTTAAGATTATGAAATCAAACTACACCAGAAAAATACCCAACACTACAGAACAGAGGCACTAGACTCCCTCTGTGTTAAACATCTAGGCCTGTAATTCCACACAACTGTGCAGCGCATGGTATTTTCACTGGTGCTGAGGACACAATGGCCACTGTGTCCCAATAACAAACCCCCTTTTAAAACCAGTTAAACCTTTGACTCTTGACATCTTGGCCTAAATTAGAGCCCTACTTTATACATGCTACAGAGAATGGTAGAAGACTGATTAGTTAATTGTCATATATCTGTCTGAAATCCTCTACAACTGGTGGTCTTATGATTAGGGAGTTGCCCATGCGATCAGAACATTGTGGGTGCGAATCCCAGAACTGCTAGTGGCACCACTGAGGTACCCTTGAAGGTACCGTACCCACACATTGCTCCCTGGGCGCTGTGTTCCCTTCTCTTGGTGAATGGGCTGAATACAGAAAGAATTTCACACCATTCACACTGTGTGCTTTACATTTGTAATGTTTCTCCACTTTTTCGTTTGTCATCGTGTTTTCTAGCTTTCTGCAGGAGAAGAACCGCAACAGACATAACCCAAATAACCCATAGACACAAATAACAGAAAATAAAACAGTAGTGACCAGTGAAACTAATGACACCCACAACCGGAAAAGAAGGAGCAAGATGGAAATGATGTAAGATTCTAGATTATGTAAGGATCCTGTTCAGTGCAGCTGGAAAACACTCTAGATTGTTGAAATTTCCTACAGACGCCTGTGGGAGTGAAAAGGAGAAGCATATCTGTGCACTGATCCGGCTCCTTATCAGTGTCCGTGTAAACTTTGTTTTGAATAGGCTTCATGGTTGTGAACTTTGACTTGAATAGCTGAGCTAATATTGAAGTTGAACACTTCATTGGCTGTTTTAGAGACACTCCGGACACGGGACAACCAACAGGCTTCTGCTGTGTGGTTTTAGAGGCAGCGTCTGGCAGCGAGTGTGAGGAGATAGTCCATCGTATAGGTGAGCAGTGGAATCCCTCTAGTGGTTTTTAATGTACTCTGTGTTTGATGCCATCCTAATGACTTTTTTTTTTTTTTACCTCCACAGCTGCAGGGTTTAAAAGCACAGAATGGTTTGTATGAGAATTATGGACTGACAACGTTGGAGTGTTGTATTTTCACGCAGGGACTATGTTTACTGTTATCACCAGTAGCCTACTTGTGTCTTAACAATGTACTGAAAATGTATTGTAATGTAAGATGTAACTTTTGTATGAGAAATTCTATGGCAAGGTATTGTAATCTCAGTTTGTTACTAAATAAATCGGTCGATGAAATAAATGGGCCTGTTACTGATTGCGATGTGTTTACACTGTGGGACAGATCTGGATGGACTGGCCTAACATTGTGCTCAAACAAAAGCATTATTGCTTTAATGAAATAAAGACACATAAGTAAATGTAGCTAAAATCACAATAACAAATAATTTTGTAGGAATAAAGAAGCATGAAGATGGTTATGCTCCCGGATCAATAACCAAAAGAACAGTGTTAAATGAACCACCCAAGAAACAACGAAGATGAAAATGTTTAGGACACAATTGAAAAAGTTTCAATTTTTAGAAAAAGAACACTCAAATCCATCAAAACTGCATAGAAATGGGACTCACATATTTAAAGGAGAACTGGAGTGGTTCAATGTAAAGTCAAGCTTTCCTTCAGGGTGCAACTCTGCTTCATCATCCTCTGAAATTTCTATGAGCAATTAAAAATATAAAGGAATTTATCAAGGAAAAGGAGGTAAAACTAATATAAACATTTCTCATAGCAGGGGTGGAGATGCATTTAGTGACTTTCTAATGGGAACAAAAGGTGTTATAATGGGAACTAATGCTCTGTAGCAATTGAGAATTTTTGTTAAAACCTTACTGTTTCAAATACATGACTCATTTTCTCAGAATCCCCACACATTACCTCAAAATTGTCACTTTTTTCTCACAATGTAGACATTTTACCTCAAAATAATCAAATGTTTTCTCACTTTTTAATTTTTCTAACATTCTCAAAATTTTACTTTTTACAACATAATCATTTTTTCCTCAAACCTAAAATTTTTCCTTCTTAAATAATCACTTATTCTCTCATAATCACTCATTTTCTCACAATCTTTTACTTCAAATTATTAATTAAATTCTCACAATATCTACCTTTTACGTCAAAATAGTTCCTTATTTCTTCCCATTCTCAACATTTAGCTCGAAATAATCCCTCATTCTCTCATTTTACTAATATGTATTCACTTAATTTTCTCAATACATTTTACCTTGAAACAATTACTAATTACTAAATTTCTCGCACATTCTCTCATTTTACCTCAAAAAAATACCTTATTTCCTTCATAATCTCTGGTTTTAATTGAACTGCTCGTGTGTTTCTGCCAGAAACTGAAAGTGGGTTGTTTTGTTTTGGGAACGTCACCAACATGGCGGCGGAGGGCCCGCCTCGGAGTGTGCTGCGCATGCGCAGACGGCCGAAGAATGCGGATTTCCGACGCTCTGGCAGTATGAAGGGTTTAAACTGAATTTAAACAGATTGTACACCTCTACTGAGGGCTTAACGCTGAAGAAATGTCGAAAGTTTCATCTCAGCCCGGCTCTGCGGGGGCTGCAGGTGGCCTGGGCCCGTCCTCTTCTTCCTCCTCCTCTCCTTCAGCCTCATCTCCAGCCAGCGCTCTGGAGAAACCCCAGCACTACACGTACGTACACACACACTCTCACACACACCCTCACACACTCCTGACCTCTCACACCACACACATAGCCCTTCTGCACCTGTTTAAAAAAAAACATCTCGTCCGAGTATAGCATCAGAGCTGTGTGTGAGAGTGGAGGCCTGCAGAGCAGGTGTGTGTCGGTTCTGTTTCCTCTATGTTTACTATTTGACAGTAGGGGAATATAAGTGGTAAATAGACATTCCTCACCTCTAGCTTAAAGTATCCAGCTTGATTAAGAGTGCCCATTCTAACTGTTCTGTTTTAAAGTTGAACAGGTCAGAAGTTGGCTGACTTTTGAGCTGATATAGTGAGGGTCAAGCTTAGGAGGTTCTATAAGACCAGGCTTTACTTTTGGGTTGATGTATTTAGAAATCCTGCTACGTGTATAGTTATCTAAACATCCTTATAAAGGTAAATATATCTGAGTGTAGGCCTGCTGAGCTGGTGTGTCTGTTCTGTTCTGTTTCTATGTTTACTAACTAACGGTCTGAGCTAAAGCAAGTAAATAAAAGGTAAACTGATGTTTCTCAGGCCTTATGGGCCTTCGCCTTAAGTTCTCCAGCTTTATTGAGAGCCAGCATTTGAACACAGTCATTTTAAAGTTTACAAGGTCGTTAGTTGGCTTACTTTTGAGTAAAAATATAGATAATATATCTTTAAAAGCTGGATAACTTGAGATCCAGGTCAAGCTTAGGATGCTTCTGTTTACAAGTCCTTTATTTGTGGTTTACGGTATTCAGAAATTCTGCTGTGTCTGTGTTTATCTAGATAGAAAGATACACATACAACTATCTCAAGGTCTTGTCTGTTTCTCGTCTTGTCTGTTTCAGCATCCCATTCTCCTGCTGTGTGTGTGGGTGTCAGTAATAATTTGTAGGTGATTTTTGGCTGCTTATCAGCTTCCTGATGCGGTGATAGACTTTGTAAATATGCTTAAATAATCCTATTTCCAGAGAATAGAGGGCCTTGTATGTCAGGTGCTGGTATTGAGCATTTCTTTACTGATCATGACCCACTTTGTGTCTTTTCCAGATATCTAAAGGAGTTCAGGACAGAGCAGTGTCCTCTCTTTGTGCAGCACAAGTGCACTCAGCATCGCCCCTTCACCTGCTTCCACTGGCATTTCCTGAACCAACGTCGCCGGCGGCCCATCCGCAGACGGGACGGCACGTTTAACTACAGCCCTGATGTGTACTGCATCAAATACGACGAAGGAACGGGCACCTGTCCCGATGGGGACGAGTAAGTACTAATACTGCTGCACTCCTGCTTACGTCATTTGGCATGTACCGTAGATAAACAAGCATCCCAAAAGATGTTACGCTCACATTAACTGTTAGAGAACGTCTTCTAGTAGCTGTCTTATCACCTTATATAGCTCCGTGTTATGATGCTTTTGGGAAATTAACTTTTGTTATTAATACAATTGTAGTGACAAAGTGAAAAGATGCTGTGATTTCTAATTAATTATGGGATCAATCAGGATTTACCTGAATAATAGTGAAAGAAATCCTGCTTTGTGAAATACCATTATCTTTAACTCAAACCCTGTGTACTAGTTCACAATGGTTTGGCTGAAATGGGCAAAATAAAAAGATGCTTGAAGACAAGAGACATAGTATGTTATACTACCATAATACACCTGAAAACCTGTAGTGCTACATTTAAAATCCACTGTGTACAAACATTTATATACATACACATACACAAAACTATACATATAACATGTATTATACTGTTATATTGTACAGTGTTTATTCTATTGATTATGCTGCTTCTACTCTGTTTTCTTGTTCTGTCCACGTTGTTGCTGTAATAAGCAAAGTGTTTTCTAATCTTAAATCTTAACGTCCGTGTCCTAAATTCAGTTGAGCAGGTCTAATTACAGACTAGTTGCTGATAATTATTTGTTATGAAACATGGTCAATGTTCTTTAAGTACTTGGTGTAAAATAAACATACGATGATGGACTTAATCATGAAATACATTTTTTTCACCATTTTTTTTTACTTTATTTTTGTGTAGTTGTCCATTCCTGCACCGGACAGCTGGGGACACAGAACGGCGGTACCACCTCCGATACTATAAGACTGGGTCCTGTATCCATGAGACGGACGCAAAAGGCCACTGCAGTAAAAACGGCCCCCACTGTGCGTTCGCTCACGGCTCTCATGACCTGCGCTCCCCAGTATATGACATCAGGTACACTTCACTAATGGCGTTTTAGGCCTTGAGTTTCTACACACTCAGAAACTGTGTTTAAATGAGTATAACAGTCCTTGGGTATTGCATGGAATGATGCATCATGTCTGTCTGTGTAGGGAAGTGCAGTCTTTGGAGGCCCAGGCTGGCTCTGGATTGGTTGAGTCCGGAGTGAGTGAAAGTCAGCCTGGTGTTGTGGCAAGTACAGCTCTTATAGAGAAGATACTGAGTGAAGAGCCACGATGGCAGGGTAAGAACAAAATGCACTTTATGTTGTTTAAATGTGGGTACATACTACAGTTCCTCACTGAATAACTTGCATACAGTTTCATTTTAGTTAGGTACTGAGGTTTATAACTACATAATACGTCTAGTATTTGAGATAATGTTATTGCGTAGTATTACATGGTGATGTAATGATGCCTCCTAACTAGGGCTGCACAATATATCGCGAATTTACCATCATTGCGATATCAACATGCGCAATATCCATATCGCGAAAAAATATACATATCGAATTTATTGACTGAACTGCAAAAAATGGTGTTTTTCCAAAACTCTTCACCCAGAGCCACAGAGAAGAGGGCAGAAACATCTTCATCTTATAAATGGTTATAGATGGTTCCTTTTGCTATTTTTTCTGGCTCAGAACTTACTATAATTTAAATTTATTTAAGATTTAAAATTATATAAATATTTTCAGATTTTTTTCAACAATGTTCACTGGTTAAATGTTGTATGGGAGGCATTAAATGCTCTGTTTAAGTAAATTCTTAAAAAAAAAACATGTCTGAATGGAAATACTGCATTTCATTTTATTTTTTCTGCATAGACTAGTCAGAGTCTGGAGTCTCTGTTACCAGCAAATCCAAAGCAGAAAAACATAAACACTATAAAGGCTAAGGTTTTACTCACTTATCGCATGTGATATCGCCATGGCAACACTCAACTACATTATCGCATATCGTTTTCCTAATATCGTGCAGCCCTATTTATAAGATATATGCTTTGTTGCGGGTCATTGTGTGTTTTGTGGCACAGTGCTATTCCCCGGAGAAAGCTGAGCTCTTCGCAGCGAGCTGGACAGAGTTTGGGCCGCAGCCTCGGACAGAGACTCAGATTGCAGAACAGCTTTGTCCAAAACACAACACGTTTAGTCCTGCAAGCATGGGAAAATAAACCAGTCAAACAAACAATGGTGTATTCATTTACACTTAAAACCACCACTCATATCAGGCCTGCACATTCGGCACTATCCTTTAGAGAGCCCTTTAATGCTTACAAGACAGGATTTCTCCATTTTCATTTATCCCCTCTTCCTCTCTCTCTGTGTCTCTCTCTCTCTTTCTCTCTCTCCCTCTCGTTTTCTCTCTCTCTCTTTCTCTCCCTCCCTCTCGTTTTCTCTCTCTCTCTTTCTCTCTCTCTTTCTCTCTCCCTCTCTCTCTCTCTCTTTCTCTCACTTACTCTTTCTCACTCTCTCTCTCTCTTTCTCTCACTTACTCTTTCTCTCTCTCTCTTTCTCTCCCTCCCTCTCGTTTTCTCTCTCTCTCTTTCTCTCTCTCTCTCTCTCTCTCTTTCTCTCTCTCCCTCTCTCTCTCTCTCTTTCTCTCACTTACTCTTTCTCACTCTCTCTCTCTCTACCTCTCCCTCTCTCCCTCTGTCTCTCTCTCTCCCTCTCTCTCTCTCTCTTTCTCTCTTTCTCTCTCTTTCTCTCACTTACTCTCTCTCACTCTC
>JBBPDB010000108.1:40630577-40641349 GCA_037974465.1 Brachypetersius altus
TTGTGGTGTTGACTGTTAATGTTACAGAGAACTTTAATAAAAGTGTCTCAGTGTTGGACGCCTGTGTTCCTCCGCTGCGTGTGTGATGACGTCATCATATGACTAGTCGACTCAATTTCGACTTTACTGACCGACTAGTCGACTTAAAATAATCTGTTGCTAATGCCCTAATACATACACATATAATAAAGATGGCACCTTTCATCATAAAACAATTATTTCATACCATGCTACAACTTTTAGTGACTGCTTACCTCAGCATCACACATAGAGCCTGAATTCCTACTGCGGCGAACTACAGGCATTCTTTTTGAGGCTGGCCTCTGCTTTTGTATTGGGGCGTATTAGCTCAGAGCTGAGCTCAGACAGCAAAGTTAACATAAAATATTAATACTGAGTACTAGCTGTGCTCACTCTGTCTGCTCATGTTAGCGGCTTCTGTTGATGAACTGCTGTAATTTACAGCATCAGAGCCTAAATCAAGAGCTTTCCTCCACTTTCCAAAACTCCTTCCAAAACTGGTGTGTACTGGAGAGTAAGAAGAGGCAGTTCATGACAGACAAACATTGAGAAACACAAACAGAGGCATTGGCTTGTCTATTTCCATGGAAACTGTTGTCTGGTGTGGTGGCGCTTTTTCCACTCTGAGGGCTAGCTGACACTCGGCGGAGCTGACACGAGCTGAAAACACAGCTGGCTCGGGGGACCGCCTGTGGGGGTGAGGTGTTACCCGATCCTGGTGCTCTTCGGCTGGGATAGGGCAGAGCCGAGCCCTCACTGACTCTCTGCTCCACCGGGGATCCTGGAGAGCGTTAATACCACCCGGGAGAATTCAGACAGGGCAGGGGGACATATGGTTGACAATAAACAAGAGGGAATCGGGGAGGCTCAACAGAGTCTCCTCCAAGACCTCATCCACCCTGCGATTGCCAGTTAGAGTAAACGGCGATTGATCTTAATAAACCAGCGTTGCACTTGAAACCTCTGCTCAAGTGGGAATAGTTTAAGGATACAAAAACAGCCCATGCAATCAAGGGAAGGAGCCTTTCCTCACCCTCTGATCATTTATAGATCTTTGGAAAGATTGCCCGAAATGATGCAGCGAAGGCAGTTATTTAGCCCATAGCAGAGCTGTTACGAGACAAGTTTCAACCTCCCGTCTTCCCCGGGAGATCTCATGCCACGCAATTGTTTGCCTTTCATCAAGATTACCATCAACACTAACAAGTCTGGAGTCGGATAATTTCACACCGCAAGCAGCAGCACTGACAGACACAGCAAAGTCGCTGCCAAATGGGATGCGGTTTCAGAAATGCACCTCAGCCTTTTAAACATTTCTGGCCTTCCTCCAGAACCCCCTCCCCCCCTCCCCCCCATGAGTAAGCATGATGTTTATTGATGAAACTGATTAGGCTCTTCACAGGTGAGTGAGGCTGTACAGCACCTCTGCCTGAAATTCTTGAAAGCATTAATCCAGAGCATCTCCTGAGGAAATGAGGCTGCTGCTACCATTAAGCTTTGGGCACAGAATGGCACGCGGTAATTGCTACTTTTTACAGTTTGCTGTCGTCACTGCCGCCCCTGGGCTGTTGTGGGCATGGCAGCTGTTGTTTTGGGGAGTTTGGAGGGGTGCAGACACCTGGCTTCTCTTGACACGCGAAGAGCCTTCGCCTCATGAATAGACCTGGCCCCTTGTCTGCTAAGCTGCATGTTTGATCTGATTAGCTTCAAGTGGCCAGGCAATTGAAGAAGATCCAAACAATCATGTCACAATGGAACAGAACATGTCTGCTGGACCAGAGGGGGTGATCAATAATTTAGACCTCCGGACCTCCCACTCAAGCTCTTTAATGCACAGCAACATGGGGCTTCCCCCATTAATGGAGGGAAAACGATGGGTGGTAGATGATCTCTCTTGCTTCACCTCAAAGCCCTGCTGTTTGATTCTGTCTTATAGATGGCTTGAGGGGAACAGGAAATGGCTTTATATCAGAACATTTTCTCATCTTGAAAGTGCTGAGTGTCCCTGGAGTCTGTGATGTTTTTCTGAAAGCTATATAGAGGATATTTGAAAGTGAGAGAGCATGCAGAGCATACTATTTAGAGTATACACTACATGGACGAAAAACAAAAGACCAAGACATTTTGGACAACGCTATGGTTCCAACTTTGTGCACACAGTTTGTGGAGGTTTTTCTACTCCAACAGGACTGTGTCCCAGAGCACAGAGCAGCTCCATAAAGACATGCTGGAGGAGTTCTGTGTGGAAGAACTTGACTGGCCACACAGAGCCCTGACCTCAACCCCATCCAGCACCTTTGGGATGAACTGGAATGGCGATTGCATGCCAGGCCTTCTCGTCTAACATCTCGTCCTCATAAATGCTCTACAGCAGCGGCCCCCTACCTTCTTGCACCACAGACCAGTTTCATGCAAAACAATATTTTCAATATTATACAACTAAAAACAAAATGCGATTGTTTTTTTCCTCGTTTTTTACTCTTGAGGGCTACATTTTTGATGTATTATGTGAGAGAGAGGAGCATTTTTCTTTAATAATAGATCTTTCAGACTCTGAAAATCAATGAAATATTCTGTGCGGCCCAGTACAACATGACTCACAGACTGATAACGGTCCGCAGCCTGCTGGTTGGGGACCTTTGCTATGCAAAATGAATCTCCAAAATCTTGTGGAAAGCCTTCCAAGAAGAGTGGAAGCTGTATTAGCTGCAATGGGGGGACTAACTCCAGATTAACTTAAAGTTTATATATTTAAATGCAATGTCATCATAGTCCCTGTTAATGTAATGGTCAAGCCTCCCAATACTTTTACGTAGTGTATTGTGCGCATAATGGTAGATACGTGCATGTTTGCATGTCAGAGTCTCTCTGTAGATCCAGTAGAGGTCTGATTAATCACCGCAGATTAGCGAGTGCCCAGGTCCGGTAGTGTACTTTAGATAAAGTCTTGTTAGGCCACTTTTAAGGACCTTTATTAACACCGGCTATACTGTTTGGCCTCCTTTCTCCTGATCCTGTAATTGCCCTCCAGTTCATTCAAGTTTGTGCCAGGTTTGTTTTCTTTACTCACGCAACCCTAGCTTTACTGTACAGTCTATGTTTCCACTCTCAGAAGCAGGCCCTGACAACCTCGGGGCGCGTTTAAAGGTAAAACTGCCTATCACTACAGGAGCAATGGCTATACATCCTTCTGTTGTGACCCAATACGTGTAAACAGGATTATTCCTCTCATTCCCTGGCTGAGAGTGACCGTGATGTGACACTGGCAGGATGTGCTTCTGTTACGGCTCCGGGAAGCAGCATGCCAGGTCATGCAGCTGCCATTGACATGGAGGCAGATCCCTCTGAGTGCCCTGAGAGGGAAAGGGGAGTGTAAATACTGGGCTAGGCAGGTGGGAACACAGGAACAAAAGACAGGATCTACGTGGATAAAAAGGGCTGGTGTAGAGTACATGCATTGCTAGGTGTGCTGTTTTAAGGGCAGGATAAGACCTGACCTTTATGGATGATGTTGATACACCTGCCTGTGCTGTCCTCAGCTTGGCATGTGCTGTACGTGTGTATGTTTGGATGAGGCTGCGCTTCTCTCATTGGGTCAAAGCAATGGTTTGAGAAAAAAAAAGTGTAATTTTCCACTTGGAACCAGCGGAACTGGTCAGGCAAGGCATGTTTATATTTTATATATAAATACCTCAACCCCATTCAACACCTTTGTGATGAACTGGAACGGAGATTGCGAGCCAGACCTGTATATATATATATATATATATTGTAATCCCCTGCTTTTCACGGGGGTTATGTTCTAAGAGCACCTGTGTATAGTGAAAAAATGTGTTGTGTTTTGGTAAAAAAAAAAAAGCCTAAAAAGGCCTATTTTTATAGTATAAATCCTAAATATGCCCCCAAATCTGCTCCCAGAAGAGAATTTCAGTTTAACGCATTACCCTTAAAGAAAATGTAAAGGTAAATAAATAATCAGAATCAGAAAAAGTTATTGCTTAAAAACCCGTTAACATTAGCGGTTAGCATTAGCAGTATGCGGCGAGCGGAAATAAACACTCGTACACCAAAGAAGCGTTGGAATAACTCTCTCTATCCACATGTTTAGACAGGGCACAGCTTTCTAACACTAAATAAACTGAGATAACTGTTGACGTTTTGGGGGGAAATGTTTAAAACACTAAAATATGAGGACAAGACACGGAGCAGTCATGCTACATGCTGCAGCAGCTTCTTCGTTTTATGGCGGTTGACAACTTTTCAGTGTATTACTGGCACCAGTCCAGCGGTTCTCAGAAAAAAACTCGTTAGACTGAATCCGCGAATGCTGAGCTGCGTGAAACTGAGGGGTTACTGTACTATATATATATATATATTAGTGCTGGGTCATTAACGGGGGGGGAGTTTATCGCCGTTAAAAAAATTTATCTATTCTCATATATATGTATCAGAATCAGATTCAGAATCGCGCTTATTGGCCAAGTATGTTAGCGAACACATGCAAGGAATTTGATTCCGGTAGATGGTGTCTTTCAAGTACAACAGTATAAAAACAACAACAATATTAAAAGATACAATAAACAATACACTGAGAAAATATTCAATAATGAATCTACAATATGAATACGTAATATGGATTTATATATATACATTATATCACAGATTACTGATTAGCTCTGTAATTAATCAATGATTAATCCATAACCTAATGGATTTTTACGGGAGGGTGTTTCGATTCAGACAGTATATACTTATATGTGCACTGGGACCTCATTCAAAATGATTAGCCTTCTTTCATTAGAATGCAATATCAGACATTACATAACGTAGAAAGAGACGATTATACCCCTTACAACTGAGACATCAAAGCACGGATGAACACCCTGCTCTCTGTGCTTAGATCACATGTGTGACTGTAGTTACAGGCAGAGCTTCAACATAGAGAGGGAGATTTTTACAGTAGTGTTACAGTAAGTCTGCTTAAAGTAATCCATCCATTTGAAACCACATTTGTTGATTTGAACTCCAAACATGTCTTGGATAATTGACTGCTTTTGGAGCTGGGGGGGCTAAATGTGATCACATTATCTGCTTTACAGGAAAAAAAAAAGATGTGTACATTGTCACTCAGCTGGTGCTTTAGTCTGCATAAGAGCCTGTAACTCAGGTCAGTGCAGACTCCATGACAAAAGGAGAGAAGGAAGCCAAGCGATCACCTCCAAAGACGTGGATGTGTGTGGATGTGTACGCGCGTGTGTTTTGATTACTGCTGGACCCCCCGCAAAGTCGCTTAAATGTGGCCTGATACGCCGACTGACAACCATCAATAATGCAGAGACCTGAGAGACTGTGTTAGAGAGAGAGAGAGAGAGGAACAATTGGCTGCTGTCCCTGCAGGACGTCTTCTCCAGCAAAGGCGAAGGGATGGGTCTAATTTAACGTCTGATGAGAAGCTGGTCGTTTTGAGCAGACCGCAGGCTCAGCCCTTGACTAATGAGGGGTTCGTCGCAGTTACAGCGCGATTATGACCAGAGAGCGATGTGCATGTGCGATAAAAATATGCGCAGAGATACAAGACTGGCCTGTAGAGCACATTAGTTTGCACTGAAGCGTTTAAATGTGTGAACGCAAGCACGCATGTGTGCGTTTTTCCATTTTCCGCTAAAGCAGAGAGCAGTAAGGGATGGACACCCTCCTCCGTTATTACCTTAGCTCCACTGCTAACTGAGTTTCGGCTCCTCTGCAGTTCTCCCACTAATAGCGCTCATACTGTCATCAGGCATTACAGTATTACCCCATCATGAGCGATATAAAGAGGGCATTAGGAAGTGGAGCTGAAGAGGTATTCTGGGAGCTGTGTTGGGGCTTGCTGTCCATGCGAGTTTGTCACCAACGGAAGCACGTTTCCACACCTATCTCATGCTTCTGACGTGTTCTACCATCTTCCGTGACCCCACAAAAACACATCAGCGGATCTTCAGCTGCTCTGACCAAAGGCGAAGCCTCTGTTGTCTGAAAGTAAAGGGATGCTTCTGTCAACAATGACATTTTTGGCTCCTTACCTCACGAGTAGTTGATCACTGAGGACATGCTTGGTGTCTAAACTGCTTCTTTAGGGCACATTTAGCAGATTTAGCTGATTTTATTTATATATATATATAGTTAGATAGATTTAGCAGATGCTTTTCTCGAAAGCGACTTCCATTCCCTACCTACAGGGGGCAGTCTCCCGGGAGCAACTTGGGGTTAAGGGTCTTGCTCAGGAACCCAGTGGAGGTGCTGAAGATAGGATTCAAACCCATGACCTCTTGGTCCAGAGGCAAGTAACCTACCCACTAGGCCACGAGGCCACCAACACCCCCTTAATGAAGCTAATGGACGCTCCTCTAGCATGTCTGACCAAACCACCCCTTTAATTCACTAAAGTCGTAACGGCTGCGCTTTATAGAGCGGGTTCAGAACTTTACCTTATAGATACATTACCTTATTTTATGTAGTGGAAAAGTTCCCCACCCATGCACACACACACACACACACTCATACACACACTCACACACCTAGAGACTATTACATCAATTGGCCGCCTCACTTCACAGTGTGAATGGCACTTACAGTTTTAAGGTCAATGCATTAGTGTAATAAATTTATTCATGGGCTCTCTTGTGCTCGGGGGGCTGGTAGCCGTCTCCTCTAATAAGCTGCTGACATCTGTCTACTCAGGCTGCCAGTGGAGAACCATCACTGCTAACTGTGTGTGTGTGTGTGTGTGCAGGACGGCAGAGACCTGTGTGTCTTCCTTCTCCTCCTTCTCTGTGCAGGAGATGCAGTGTGGCATCATGCCACAGAGTTGTCATCAAGGACGGAGAGAAATGAATACATCACCTCCAGCCATACCGTGCCTACCTGCAGACTGGAGCGCCACCGAAGGATAGACGCCTTTTCTCAGCTGCCCGGGAACCGCGCCTCCAATCCTGCATCAGTCTGGGGTTAGAGAGAAATGTCCTTTCATCAGTCATTCATCGGAGGTGTGTCTAGCCAAAAAAAAAATGGATTTGCAGGAATTTGCGGCGAAAGCCTACGAAAGTTCTCAAGCTGAGGGGAAGCACTTCATCTCTCATCTTCGCGTTCCAGATTACTGAGGAGTGACAGATCTGCTGGACCCTTGGGGGACACAGTCATATGTGCATTAGACATGTGAGAGCTCTCCTGATAACGCTGGGTCTTAAGCTTAACAAGCGTCTGACTCGCACTGCTGTGTTCAGGCATTCACTCCTAAATTCCTTACTGGGCTGCTTCTGTATACAGACTTCAAACGATGCGTTTTTGCGGAGACCGGTTTGTCCTTTCATTCCGAGGCGACTCACAAATCCGAGGGAAAGTTTCACGAAGCGCAATTTGATGGTCAATTTCACGTGATGATTAATATACAAGTTTGATTGGTTCCTTCTTGTCTGTTTCCATGGATACCGCCAACAAATACAACATCTTCAACTGCCAGTTCAACAGACTTTGACCTCCGCAGTCCCAACGTCAACACACACACACACACACACACACACACACACACACACGCATATATATATATAGATGTAGATATCTATAATTTTGTCTCTTAAATTTGATAAAAACAGATACTGGGCACTAAAGTTTGCAGAACAATGACATATTTAAGCTGAATTCTGTGTGTGTGTGTGTGTGTGTGTGTGTGTGTGTTTGTGTGTGTGTGTTATTGAATTAACTATAACAGAATCTAGTCACAAGAGCATATGTATATGATATGCATGTGGTGGATAGGGTAGATGCATATCCTTGAAGTGGCTGTTTCCATTAAATGTTTGTCCAGTAGTGAGTGGTAACGCACTGGTACCAGGGTGCACAGATATTTATTCTTTGGTGAAACTAAAGGTGCTGAAATTCACTGATGCCTTTAAATCTGCGTAACTAATAAAACTGTCCTTTCTTTTTTCTTTTTCCCATTTTATGAAGCTCAAAGCATCGAAGCTATCCAAGCCATCCAGACGGCCACGCTACAGTCACCCGGAGCAGAAAGCCAGCCTTAAATCTGCAGGAAGCGCCGTTTATGTAGACTGAGGCATAAATTTCCCCCCTAGAGGAATCGCATGTGAATGCAATTAGACAAGCTGACGGTGGGTGATCTGATCAGCGTGTGTGTGTGTGTGTGTGTGTGTGTGTGTGTGTTTTGAGTATGAAGCAGCAGGAAACAATGCAGCAGCGTCCAAAATCCTCCTTTTGTTCTTTTCCTCGGTTCAAACGTTCAAGTCTCTCATCAGGCTCTGCTTCTCTCATCACATTAAAATCAGTAGTTTAATGCGGCGGACGATAAAATCAGTGCAGCAGGGAAGCTAATGCTGGTCACACAGAGGTTCTATCGCTGATTTTACAGTCCAGTTACTGCTGCACTAGTCTGAGGCAGGGGGAGCTTCGGTTTAGGTGGGTCAGCTTAGGTGCCGGGTGGCCTGTCATCATGCATCGCGTGATGAACTGTTGGCTTAGCGTCCGAAAGTTTGTTTGTGTGTGTGTGTGTGTGTGTGTGTGTGTGTGTGTGTGTGTGTTGGCAAAGCAGTGTGTTCTGACAGCTGGACTCACGCAGGAGTGAGACTTCACACACTCTATGTGGGAGAACCACAAGCAGCCTAAACACAGCAAACTGTAAATCATTCGACACCGGCGGCCTTCAGGTCTGTCATTACTGTTGTTGGTTCTTTATTACTCTTCTGTGCCGCAGCAAAGCAACTGAAGCCATTCGGGCGAGAGCCGAAGGACTTAACAGCAGAGTTCACAACCAAACTGACCGGACTGTAATCTGATTCAGGAATGTAACACTTCATACATGAGTAAAGTACTTATATTTGCACGGAATAGATCTTAATGTTTACACATCATTCATGTTCTGCTTGATTTGACAAAAATGTGGCAGAAATGTAGTCATTTTTAAGCGACGCGAGACTAAATGAACAGCAATCCCTCGGGATAAATAAAGTTCTTTCTTATCTTATATCTCTTCTTTTAATTGAAATCATAAGACATTCATTCATTCATCCATTCGTTTTCTGTAACCGCTCAGTGCTTACTAGAGTCGTGAGTTCCTGGAGCCTATCCTGGGGTCTACGGGTGTGAGGCAGGGACTCAACCTGGACGGGGGGCCAGTCCTACGCTGGGTGCACTCACACACACACACCATTCACACACACATTCACACACTTGGTCAATGTAGAATCCCCAGTTCACCTGAAACGCATGTCTTTGGACTGTGGGAGAAACGCGGAGGAAACTCCCGCCACCCGGATTCAAACCCCCAACCTACCCACTGCGCCACCATGGACCCCATAAGACATTATATAAGTATAAATACTGACAACACAAAGTGACAGGTTGAGAAACGTTCTGAAGCAGCCATTTTCAAACGGAGAACTACCTCACGGGTACTGAGCCATACCAGTATAATACGCTAGAACAGAGTTTACCTAAACGTATCTAAACTTCCCGTGTAATAAACACGTTTATTGCTTTTTTTTAAGATATTGTCATTACAGTGCACTTTAATGGAAAGCACACAGCAGCCATGATGGCAGAAGTAAGCAAAGAAAAGTAGTTAATTGTCCTGATGTGTGTGAGGGAGGAAAATGGGAGGACGCTACGGCAATGCAGAAGGGAACTGAGGCTTTAATATACAAAATAAAAATACAAAAACCAACACAAACACTGGAAAACCAGGAACAAAACAGATTCAGAAAATAGACAGAGACAAAACAACAATGTCACGGTTCAGTTTTCCAGTTTTTCTATGCTTGTTCTGTTCTGTTTTGCTCTGGGTCTCTGTTGGGTTGTTGGGGCTTTTATTTTGATATGTGTTCTGGGTTTTTGCTTTTGTCACGTGTTGTGTTTGCACCTATTCTGTGTTCGGTTCATCATTATCCTTTGTATTTAAGTCTTGTTTTCTGTTACGTGCACCATGAGTCCATCGTCTGAGTTACACCTGATGTTGAAGCCTTCTCTTTATGTTCGCGGCCCTCGTGCCTTTTTCTGTTCCTGTTTGGTTTTTGGAATAAACCTCGAGTTGAACATGGATCTGTGCCTGTCTGCTGGTTCCTGTGTGCTTCCAGGTAGCTCCGGGTCTGGGCCTCGCGGCCAAACAACCATGAAACAAAAACCCCGACTCGAAATATACAAAGAACCAAACAAGGGAAAAACAAACCAGAAACAAAAGCCAGGATCACAAATCAGGAAGACAAAACGGCGAGGCTCGTGCTCTCCGGGCTTTACAACAAACGAAAACAGGAATCAGAGACGTCTCTCGCAATCCGGCGAGAGAAACGTGTTACAGAGACATGAGTGCATTCGAGCACGTACAGAAATTCAGCGCCTCAGCGTGCAAACACAGAGCCAGCTAGAGAGAAGCACGAGCCTGCAGAGCAAAGAAAGACAAGAAAATGTTATACATCAAAATATAGACACGGGAAAACAGACCAAGAACTCTCACACACACACACACACACACACACACACACAAGGAATAACAAATACAGACACCAAGCAACAGGGGTCAAGCTTTAAATCATCGAAACAAATGAGAAACATGTGAAACTAATGATAAAGGGACGTGGTACAAACGGGACGTGCTGACTGGAAAGGGAGAGAGGGAGAGAGGGAGAAAGGGAGAAAGGGAGAAAGGGAGAGAGGGAGAGAGGGAGAAAGGGAGAAAGGGAGAGAGGGAGAGAGGGAGAAAGGGA
>JBBPDB010000108.1:40764458-40775744 GCA_037974465.1 Brachypetersius altus
TTATGGAGCTGCTTTGTGCTCTGGGACACAGTCCTGCTGGAATAGAAAAGGTTCTTCCCCAAACTGGGTCCACAGAGCTTGGTCTTGGTCTGCTGGAGCATAAAGATTGTCCTTCACTGGAAGAAAGAGGCCATATGAGTTCAGTGATTAAGAGGTGTTTCCAATACTATTCTACATATAGTGTACAAGTGCTACTGTGTATTTGGGGGGAGTGTATTTTAACACAATGGAAAATGAACCAGGATTAAAAACCCAGACTATAAATAAAAAAAGACCACAATAACAAAAGCAGCTCTGAGAGAAACCCATCCGCTCAGGAATAAACAATTGTCACAACAATTGTTTACATCACCAGAAACTCTGCCACCAAGCTGAAATACACTGGAGAATCAAAGCATGCTATAACTCCTATTCCATCTGGGTACAGTTTAGGTACAGCATACTTCCTGCACACCTACAGAAAAGTGGCTTTGGATGTCTGAATCAACCAGAAAGCCCAAAGGTCATTGACAAAGACTTCTCCCCACTTTGGCCAAAGAATTTGCTCAACCAAAAGACAAGGGCCAGTTCATGAGATACCTTGTCATGAGATACCTTACAGACGTCTAGACTGTTGACAGACCAGCTATTTTAGGAAAGCAATTTAGGATATTGACATTAAAAATCTAAAAATGTATATTTTGGGAACTTTTTAATGTACTTTATTGAATGACGGGTAGGAAAACGAGAGCTCGGGTGGACTACAAAGTGCCCAAAAATGTGACTTTTAAACAGGAGGCAGTGCTTGTAGTTCTCCGCATGTTCCCAGAGCCATTAGCTAATGGCTCCCCCAGTCTGCAGCCAATTAGGGCCGGGTCGGGGTGTGTAAAGAAGAGACAGGTAGCCACTCTCCACGCCAGAACATCTCTCTCAGAAATGCCAGTGTGGTCATTACCGCCGGCGCTTTATAATGGAAACTGTCTGCTTTTGCCAACTTTAATTGAAAGATTTTAAGACTGGCACTCGAAGGAGACTACTGATCTTTCCTTCTGAATGCATTTTTTTCCTCACTTTCTTTCCTCCTCTTATTGTTTTGTCTTCCAAATGTCATCAGTTGGAATGCCTTCCTGCTCTGAGGAGTCGGTTTGTTTTCAAATCTGCTTTTGGAAGGAAAATGTCACTAACGGGCTGTATTCACAACACACATTTAAAAAATATTTATGCATTATAAGCATTAATTAGTGTCCGAGAGGTGCATGTGAATGAAAAACGGACAGACTACGCACTTTCTTGGTATTTCGGATAAATTGCCTCAAAGTGCCTGGAGATAATTGGCCATTATGTGGACGTTAGTTTGTATATTTTCTATTCTTAGACACCTCCTCCCACTGCAGATGCTGATAAAGCATGAAGTGGAAGCCCAAGCTTCTTTCTTTGTGTATTCAAGGTTGCTCCACAGACGTCCATTATGTCCTCATGCTGGAGTCTCGCTGTCCTGCTCGATTGCTGCCAATTGTCCCAATCAGTGAATGAAGTGCCTTGGAGGACTGAATGACAGAAGCTGATCATTTGATTCAAAATACAAAACTGGTTCTTCAGTTTCAATCAATGAAGTGTTTCCTCACTGAAACACTTCACTGCGCTGAAATTGGAAAATGGAATATAACCTTGAATTCAGGGTGGCTTCTGAAGATAAACCCCGTCATTTGTTTTCTAGTGGATCAAATAACTACAGAGATATTCTGAGGTAAAGTACTGCTCCCGGGTTCAGTGTTAACTAAAGGTACCGCTTTACAGTAAGACCACCCTTATAAAGGGTTTATAAAGCATGATAATTAGACTGTAGACCGTTTATAAAGCATTAATACGCAGTTATTAATAAGTTATAACAGTTGCTATTCATTGATACAGTCAGAAAATTTGCTTGTTAATGAGGTTATCTTGTCTCTTCCTCAAACAGAATGTTATATTTTGAGCTTCATCAGGTCTTTGTTAACATGCTACTACCATTAAAGCACCAAATCTTGACTAACAGTGACCCTGCATCGATGTATATTTTACAACTTGTTTAAAACTGCTTATTAATGATTCATAAACTGAATTAACCTGATTATAAATTATTTATAAACCCTTTATAAGGGTAGTCTTATTGTAAAGTACTTTTTTGCAGAGACTATAACAACTTTTTTGTAGTTACAGTCACTGTTATAGCTGTGTATTTCTTCCTGTGGGGTGGTAAAGCAAGTTTTGTAGCATTATAGTCCAGATTAAGGTGCTCAATTTAAAAGTGCTTCACTGAAAAGTTAAAAATATCTGCACATAACAAATCATTTTTGATTTCCAAAAAAATCTGTCCCCAGAGTTGTCAGTGTGTCAGTCAACTTGTGATTTCAAAGCTTTACATTAAGAAAGCTTCATGCTGCCTTTCTTGTTGGATGTGCTAGGATAGTTTCTGAATGAGTCTGAGTGCACATTCAGAATTCAGTTCATCACTGGTGTGCTTTTTCTGATTAACAATATCACTGAAGTGTGAAGTATATTCCTAGTCATAGGGTTTCCTGATCTCAAAGATGACTCAAATTTCATGGAAGTCTATGATTTCCCATCTTTGTTAAATCCCAGTCTCAAATTGGAATGTCTTGTTATTAAAGGACATTTAAGCAGGTTAAACAGCTAAAATAGATGCCCTTAAGAGTTTCTTTATATTGTGCTCATTGTTAAAAGCTAATGAGCATAAAGCTCAGTCTGGACGACTGTCCGTCTCGTCTCAGTGGGGACGTGGGGTGGGTCAATACCAGACAGCAGGTGTGTGCCGCCCCCTCTGTGAGAGTGCGTGGCAAATACAGCTCAGCAGAAATGTTCCAGAAGCTTCTGTCTCCAGGTGGGCAATGGTGCTATTGACCAAACATTCACCTTCATCCTGTATGTGCCCTCTGCCCAACTATGTTTTTTATGTTCATCTGGTTCAAATAAGACGTCCACTTTATTTTAAAAAAATCTGGTAGCTCCACCTTTTTGGAGTATAGTCTGTTTGTATCAGTTTCTACACCTTCAGTGCCTTACCAAAGCCACTCTTGGCTGGATATATCTTTCAAATCAAAACGGGCTCATAATTGAGGGGGTTAATCTCACGATGTATCCAATGGGTGGATGTACATCTTGGTTGGATGAACTCTTGGTCCAGAGGCAAGTATCCTACCCACTGTACAAAATACAGAAGTTTCCACACCCCCAGTCTATTCACCTATTGTTGACTTTAAGTGAAAAGTGCACATCTTCTTCAAACAGTTGTTTGCACAATTTTAGTGCACAATTTCTTTGTATTTGCTGAGTTTAGCATTAAATATAAAACAACAGTCTCTCAGTGTGAGTCTACACTGAAGAGGTTTGCCAATTTTTTTTGCCTCTTTGTGTGTATATATATATATAATTTTGTGTCCACATTGTATTTTATTTTCTAAGTAAGTCATTGTACATTGAGAGGTATATTCATAGATATAGGTCCAATTATAATTCACCGCCCCACTTTTTACCCCATTGTTGATCTGTGAGTTTGCTGCTGTTGTGTTGAGTTGTATGTTGAACCTATGTTCAGGAGGATGATATTTCGTCTCACTATGTACTTAATTTATATGGCAGGGATGACAATAATACTCTACTCGACTCTACTCGGCTGTGGATGTAGATAACAGACTCCCAGTCCGTTCCTCATGCACCCTGAATCCAGTCCATGTTTTAGCTAAGGTCCAGCTCCTAGCTGACCCGCACAATCAGTACCTTGTAGCCCTTGATTACCCGACTGAAGTGTGCTGAGATCTGGAGTGGGACCGCAAATGTTGACCAGCTAGATGTTTTGGAGACCTGAAATGATTGAAAACGTCTGTCTCTGACCTTGTGACCATTTTCCCCACTGTCCAATCGGATATCCATTAAAACGCAGTGTAATACAGAAGGGCAAGGGGGCATAAAACAAGTAAGACAATACGTTTATATGTACAGTCGTGTGCAAACGTTTGAGCATCCCCAGTCAAATAGCATGGATGAAATTTCTCATTATTTGACTTTTACAAACAACTGGACTTTACTGCATCCATTAAAACACATTATAATATAAAAAAAGCACAGGCTGAGTCTCATAAACTGTTTTTATTGTGGGACATACAGGTATATGTTTCTCTCTCTCTAGAGCTCGAGTACAAGATAAACTCTTTCTATTTCAAAAATTAAATGCATTTCTCTGTTCAAAATACATGGAATGCAGAAAAATAAATCAGCTGTTTAGTTAGTTTGCATATTTATATATACGGTGTAAGCTACAACAGCAATCCATCAAACATCTATCGGACATTAGGGTTCTTGAAAACCATTTAAAGACAAAGTACAATAAGGTCAATGCAAAAACAGAAAAGATCCACAAATTGTCAATGGATAACACAGCAGAGGGACAAATAAACAAACAAACAAACAAATAAATAAATAAATAAGAAAATAAATACATATTTGTGTGAATTTGCAATATATACATATACATACGCAATACACACCTGCTCACAGTGAAAGGTACATTAAAATAATACACACTGATTATTATTCACCTCAAATTATAGTGAACACAAATGCAAAATATTACTTTACCAGTTTCATCACAAGTAGGAAATACATTCACATGTACAGTCATATGCAAAAGTTTGAGCACCCCAGTTTACACATGTGTAGTCGACTTCTCAACAGAATTCTTACATTTGACACATTTTAATGCATTTTAACAAGGTGGGGAGTGGGGTGTTCTGCATATGACCTTCATGTCTATTCCACTTATTTTCTCTTTGATACGAATACTCTTTGTTTTCTCAAATATACACATCATTTCACAGGCATTGACACGTATTGGACACATTATATATACTCCAATGTTTGCATTTATTGCTGTGTATTTTATATTATCTCTAACATTCAACAAAAATATATCTGTAATCACACACAACATCAGCTATGCATCACAAATAGGTTCATAGGTTCACTCTGAGTGTATTTTAAACTCTGTTCTTTGCATTTATGTCTTTAAAGTGCAGGTCCTTTAAAGATTGGTTGCATTTCCATGTAGTTTATACTTGTAGTTTATAAGCTTCTATGTAGTTTATAAGCAAATGTGGATGTATGTTCATATAACTGTTTTATATTTACAAATAACTCTTATATATTACTCAAAAATACTATATATATATATAAATCTAGATTAATCTCAAGATTACAATGAGATTAATCTAGATTTAAAAAATTAATCTATGCCCACCTCTAATATATATATACACACACTGATAGATGAAGTTACATTTGTTTGCTTAGATGCTTAGGTATAGATAAGACAATGAATAATACACTTCAAACTCAACCCAGGCTCATGTTCTAGACTGGATTAAGGCTGACATGCCTCACTTGTTGAGAAGCACTCAACGCTGCCTCAGCCTATATTTAGGGCTTTCAGAGAAATGTTCTTCCTGCGCTACAATGCGTAACCTTCTCTGTAGTTGAATAATGTAGTTCACTTGCTCTTGCTTATCACTTTTAATTACTTCATAAAGTACCTACAGTGGTACAGAGCTACACATACCATTTTTAAAATGTTCAATTTAGTTCCGTGTATGTATTTGTACATACATATGCTGGCATACGCAAGCACCTACGCATGCACACCGATCAGCCATGACGTACCTAATGATGTGTAGATCTGATTCATCTTTACCTCCCATGATTTAAACACAAGCCATTTGTGTAGCATATCTACCGCTCTACAGAACACAGCAAAGGAAGAAGGTCTTTTTTAAAAGACCTGCAATACAAGTGTTTTCTAATCACATTCGGAATGCCTCTTAAATGGGCTCCCCATGTGTGTCATATGAGGAGAATAAAACCAATGATATGCAAAATATGCAACCTGGTAATTAAACCCTATTCAGAAAATCACAATAGCGGCAGTGAAGGCACCAGTCTCTCCTTACTGCGGTGTTTTTAATGTGCCCTAAATTACAAGCCATCAAAATCCACTTGCTAATGAGAAGGATATTTGGAAATGTCTATTATAAATGTATAAATGCTCTGTGAAAGCCAAAATAGACCTGCTGTGTCAAATAAAAACAAAAAAAACATGAGCAATAGATTCCAAGAAAAGAAGAAAATAAATTATAATTGGAAAATAGTTATCGAAGCTGGGTCACACACATCCAATCCCATGGCAACAGCAGAAAAGGGACCAAGCATCACAGCGCGTCCCCATGCATGGAGTCAAGATTACTTAAAATATTCTTTTAAATTATAGCGTAGCAACAAAATCCTGTCTCTACAACATCAGAATCTGATTACCTGAGGTTTGTACAAAGGCATTATAAAACATTCTACTCACAGATGTGTTTGTGCAGCTCCTAAAATCACAGGAATTATCATTTTCATCACTTGTTATGTTGCTTGGCATCCACAGCCTACTATCCAGTTATCTATTGAACTCTAGCGCAGCATGCAACACTCACACATGCTATAATGATCAAGCCGAATAGATCAGAATGTGCTGTTAACCCATAGGAGACGAGAAACACGTTATAGATCTTAGAAACAAAATATAACAAACAATTTTTTTGCATGCTGTACACTCCCTAGCCATCCTATTGGTTGAACTTGCAGAAGCTGGATGCCATAATCCACTGGTTAGAGACTCTATGTTGTTCGCATTTGTGTGTTTTCCTTCCCTAACAGGCCTGACTAGCAGACGAGGAGCTTAATTCATTAACGTCTTTTGTGTAGAGTTTCATATTGGAAATGCAACACTAAACGTGTAATGCTGCTTCTTTCCTACAGATGGCGCCCCTCTGAGTGAGCTGTCCTGGTCCTCCTCTCTGGCAGTGGTGGCTGTGTCTTTCTCCGGCCTCTTCACCTTCATCTTCCTCATGCTGGCCTGTCTGTGCTGTAAGAAGGGCGAGATCGGATTTAAGGTCAGATCACTGTCCTCTACATTTAACCAGCAGTAGCCACTGCCTGTGAAGTGCTGAGGGACCATTCTGCTTTGCAAAAGCGTGCAGTGGCTTCACATGTAAAATAAAGTTTTTTGGGCCAAAATTGTTTTAATTCGGCAAACCAATAAACAAATAAATGCATGAATGGATGGATGGATGGATGAAACCCCACTTCCTATTTTAAAATCACATTACAATCAGTTACTGGTTTCTATAATGTGAAAAGGTTATGATGGGTTATGAATGCTTATGAAGGCATGAACAAGGGTTTCAGGATCTTTTCAACTGAGTAAGGCAGGAAGTCCAGTGAAGTTGTGCAGCTAATGAAAAGCAATAATCGTAAAAGATGCTCTTATGTGGTTCCAAACTACTTGCTTTGTCAGAAATGCACTAAGATTGTGGTGGTAGAGAGTTGTACTGTAGAAGGTTTAACAGTGGCACCCATTCACTGGGGTTCTAAGAAAGATAAGGAAAACGTCTTTTCTTTTTTTCTTTGTAACTGCCTTTAGTTTATTTATGATTTGTTAATCTTTTTTCATGAAGAGGGAGAAAGACCCAGTACTGAGACAAATCTGTATTTATACGGTGCACAGCAATAGAAACGACTCTGCCTAAGGGCAGTGTATATAATAGATGGTGAAACAGGACAGGCTTTGTGTTTATCAACATTTAAACATTAAAGTGCAAACCAAACATTATGGCATCAGATTTGTGCCAAAACTTCCCTAATATCAAACAAAATTCATTCAGTATTCATTCTCTCCTGTGAGACTATAAGATTTGTGCACAAGATCTAGCACAGCATAATGAACATATTTGATCAAAACTTAGAAGCCCACACATCAAAAAAAAAAAGCCTGCGTATCTCGCAAAGTCCCGGGGCACGGAGCTGTCACTCAAAGAGAGATCTGTGCCAGAACTGCAAACCAACCCCCAAGCAGCAAAAACGTAAAACGGGGCGGAGCGACTGAAAAGCCAGCAGCGAAACTGAAAAAGTAGCGGCGAAATCGAAAGTCTCGCAGACGAGAACGAATATTGAATGAATTTTGTTTGATATTAGGGAAGTTTGTTTGAACATTTTGGCACAAAGCTGATTCCATAAAATATGAGCCATCCCAAAAATTCCCAAAACCGAGCCAAGAGGAGAGAGAAGACTGCCAAGAGTAACTGTGTAGGAACCTGTGATCAAATTCCAGAAGATAAAGATATTTAGAGCTCAATTGTGAGGTAAGAGTGAAATTCAGATTTTCGGTGTAAGGGATGGAAGCCTAATTGAAAAGGGTCCCAGAGATTATTGACGATTGTGCATCTGTGAAACTATCACTCTCTCCATGGGTTTGTACAGAAGTGGGAGGTTAGAAATTGGTCCATAATAAAAATAATGTCTGTAATTTTAAGTGATAGTGGATAAGCCTTATGGATGAGGATTAGAGATTTTGAGATTAGAATCAAGACAGACATACAAGGACAAAGTAAGTCTACTTGTAAATGGGAAAATGTCTAAAATGATCTATTCTTCAAGAAATCATGAATATTCAAATAAATACTAGTATCCATAATACAAATGTGACCTGATCTGGCAAAATGAGTCACAGTGACCCAAAATTTAAAACGGATCATTAAAACGATGAGAAAATAAGCTTTAAAACGATATCTTGGTCAAAGCTGTATCTTAAACGGTTGTCAAGTTACAGTCGTTTGAATTCTGGTCTCGCAGCACCATTTTCCAACTGAAAAACCGAGAAAATTCCATTTAAAGGTTTTGTCAGTTTTTATTGATATCTTTAACAATCCATAGCATCCAAAGAGATTCACCCAGAATTCAACAACAACATTCTACTGCAGGCATTTAGAGACTTAGAGAAATATATTAAATCAGACTGAAGCTTCAATTATTTCACAATATTTATTAAATACTAAATCAAATAATTCATATTTTTGTAAGATTTGAGAGCTGCAGCTAAACATAAATAGCCATTTCAGTACATTTTCACAATTATTTCTATGATTAAACTCTGGGAGATTAATTTGGACCTTTTCTTTCATATAAGACCAAAAAAGGAAAATCGATATTTTTTATGTTTTTCAATATAATCGGCTCATACCTAAACAAATCGAACGGCGACTTCAGACTCATTATGGCAGATTGGGTCAAAGGGAATTGTATCTTCAGGGCTGAAACAGAGAATAGTTAAATGACATTAAGTGCCAGCAGTGAAGGTGGAGAACTACACCCTCAGGCATAAAAATACCAGAAAAAATCATGACAGTGTACTGTTAGATGGATCTGTTAGATGACATTGATAGATGACCCGTATAAAACTCCATATGCTAAGAGCAAGTCCAATTTCACTGCACACTCCACGGGATTCAGCCGTATTGCCGGTGCCAGCATTCCCAGTGGAAGCCAGTGAATGCATTGGTGTGTGAGAGGACCCAGCAAACCCTGCAGGTGCTTTTGTAGCACTGCTGAAAACCGCAGTTGTAAAAGCCCTCCTGAGGAAGTGTAACTTCTGCCCTTAACATTTATAGACTTACACTATGCGGACAAAAGTATTGGGACACCTGGCCATTTCACCAGCAGGGACTTCAATGAAATTGTATTCAAATACATAGACTTTAATATGGAGTTGGTCCCCCATTGCAGCCCTAACAGCTTTCATTCATTCTGTAGAGCATCAGTCAGACACTGATGTTGGTTGAGAAGGTCTGGCTCAAAATCTCAGTTCCAGTTCATCCCAAAGGTGTTGGATGGGGTTGGGATGGGGAACGCATCCAACCATGTCTTTCTGGTACTTGCTCAGGCAAACTGTGTCCACAAAGTTGGAAGCATGGCGTTGTCCAAAATGTCTTGGTCTGCAAGAAGATTGTCCTTCACTGGAACGGGCCAAGCCCAAACCCTATAAAACGCGTGAACAACTCAGGCCTTTGGGGGGGAAATCTGAGCAGAAGGTGCTCTATGGTCCAAAATAAACAACAGTAGATCCAGCAAAAGGTCAGTTTTAGTAGTTTACTTATTAATAATTCAGTGTGTTTTGGAGAAGCGTCTATTACAGCTAGCAATTCCATACAGAAAGAGTAAGAGGGGAAAACAAGAACAGACATACCGGGATTTCCCCAAATCATGCAGAGTGTCCCCAAACATTTGACATGCAGTGAAGATTAAACACAAACTATTGTATTTTCAATGATGATTATTATGCACTGAAAACCAGAGGGTACAGGGGGTCCTCATGACAACCCGACATACGAAGTTTCAAGTTAATAAAGCTCACTCCCATAACTGGTTTGGTTGCGTGTGCTTACCGACGCCATTTTGGAGAGCGCTAGTGATTTTCTCATTGTTTGTCATTTGTTCTGTTATTACAGTACAGTCCTTTTCCTTTTTCTGAGGCTTTGCTGTGTTTTTATTATACGCCGGGCATTGCGATTGATCATATTGCGAAGTTAAATAATTTATTCAAAAGCGGTGTTTTCGCACTTTTATTTTTAAAGTACGGCTACATAAACAAAAGTGCAATAACATTTGGTTTGCAAACACTTTAAACAAATAAGATGCTTTTAACAGGAGTGTTCCCTTTAACACAATTGCAATTAAAATATTTCTTGTAAATATCAGCTTAAATATTAGTGTAATCAAATCAAATTGAAGCTGTTTGCCACTGCAGGTTTGTTACAGAAAAACAAGAGTCCAGAGCATGGGGTGCATTATAGCATCTGCAAAGGGGGACCAACTCCATACGAAAGCCTATGTATTTGAATGCTGTGTCAGTGAAGTCCCTGTTGGTGTAATGTTGTGTCACCTGACCCCTGTGAAAAGCAGCTGAGACATAGACCTGCATGCTGCTTGCACCCAGGAGTCTTTCAAACTAAAAGCATAAAAATCTGTGTTAACGTGGGATAAAATAATTGTTGAGTAAATAATGCGATAATAATGCGATAATAATGCGATAATAATGCGTTAACTTGCCCAGCCATAGTTTTTAGGGTCTAGATTATGAGTGTTAGGAGAGGTAAGTGGCTTTGGCTAGTGTGTGTTTTGACTAAGACCAAAATTCATGTTACATCACTGTTGTAGGAACAGATCTGTGTCGTAACCCGAGGATCCCCTGTAGCTCTAAGTCTGATCAATGTTTCTAACAGAGATGTTCACGAGTCATTTGTTCCAAGTCAAGTCTCAAGTCTTTGAGTGAATGTTTGGAAGATATGCTAATTGGTCACGCCCTGTGATTACAATTGGCTGTTGCTTAGCAGGGGGCGGGGCTGCGTGCTGTGATCTGCCCTCACCAACATGGAGGATTTG
>JBBPDB010000108.1:40781983-40794595 GCA_037974465.1 Brachypetersius altus
CAGTGTCTGTTAAACTCCTCCACAAACACCTCATTCTGCTTTATGAGGGACTGATTAGTGATCAGCTGAATCCCATCCTGGTTAATGAGGAAAAGTTCTGTAAACGCTGCAGCATTTCTCTTATTCTGATGTTTTGTCATGTCATGGGCTTTAAAGAACAATATTTTTATTTGGAAATGAGGAGAAATATTGTCAGCAGTTCTTAAAATCTAAAGCAGTTCAATACTTACAGCTATAAAAGATAAAAGAGCTGAACATTTTTGCAGTGGTCTAAAATTTTTAGCTGTATGGGCTTTTTTTTCATAGAAAGTAATTTTCCAACTGTTCATTTGCATTGTTGGAGCTGCCCTCCTTGGTCCTGGGGTCAGGGTAACCTGGTCACTTCCTGTAACAATATCCTGATGCTGCCTGAGTGTGCCTCTGCTACTCCAGCATCAGTGATTTTGTTGCTGGAGGTTGTCACTCTTCTCCAGAAAGAAAAGACAGGGGTGGAATGAAAATACAGCTGTGTTCCTGTCTCACTTCTAAACGTTGTTGGAATCAGTTCAGTTTTATTTTTCTCCAGTGATCTGGCTTTGAGAAACTGCCTTCTGACATCAGATGTGACCGTCAAAATCGGAGACTATGGGCTGTCACACAGCAAGTATAAGGTATGGATTCATTTCAGTATCATCCCATCGTCCCATATTATAAATATCAGCCCATTATTCATGTATTAATCTTAAGAATAAAACTGCATATGCATATATTTTGTTCTAAAGCTTTTGCAACTGCCTGCCTTGATATCCGTGTCAGGTTTCTGTGTTAACTTTGTACACAGTTCTTCTAAATTGAGAAGTTAAATCGAGGTCTGTGGTCCCTTTGCATAAACCTACTTGAGTCAACTTGTTATAATGTAAAAGACCTTAAATTTAAGATTCAGCACTTTAGATGTTGACAGGTGAAATATGTACAGCTTTAAATGTATCCCCTAAGCATAAAATTACATTTACATTTACATTTACGGCATTTAGAAGACGCTTTTATCCAAAGCGACTTTCATTCCCTAACTACAGGGATCAGTCTCTCCCTGGAGCAACTTAGGGTTAAGGGTCTTGCTCAGGGACCCAGTGGTGGTGTGCTGAAGGTAGGATTTGAACCCACGACCTCTTGATCTGGAGGCAAGTATCCTACCCACTGAGCTACCACCACCCCGGTAGCCCGGTAGCAACTAAAATAATACTTAGTTGCTTAGAAGATGTTTAATGCAACTGGCCCAGGTTTCTGTTGGTCAGTCAAAATGACCCATAACTGCTCTCTTGGTTCTGATTAGATGTAAAGCACAAGGCAAATGAAAGAGTGGGTAAAAGAAGGTAGAAGAGACCACATATGGCGCTTTTCCACTGTCCCAAGGAACCGTGCCATACATGAACGTTTTTCCATCACTGCTTTCTGATTGGTCGAAATGTTGTCACAACATGGAAAGAGGCCACTGTTTAATTAACTTATTAAAACAGCAAAAGAGACACAAACTAACAACTGGGAAGTTGACAAAGTATAAGTACAACTGTCTGTTTGGGTTGAAAATAAATTTCAATGGGGGTTGGCCATTTTCTAGGACAGTGTTTTTCAACCTTTTTTGAGCCAAGGCACACCAACAATTGAAACTGTAAAAAAATTAAACCCTGTAGCCTATATTAACAATATACAGCCATTCTTATCGAAGTGTCTAGAACAGGAATCAAATAAACACAATGAAAACAGTCTTTTTTGATCTTTCATATTTCTACCTACTCATTGTGAAACCTGGGCCTGTTTGTATGAACACAGAGCTGATATCCTGGCAGGAATTGAAGAACGACACACACGAAGCTCTTCCTCAACAGCTCTTAGCCTCTCTCTGTTTTTAGTTTTTATAGCAGTCAGGGTTGAGAAGCTCAGCTTTTAGACCAATTAGGTGTAATTGAATAATTTCCCACAGCACACCTGACGATCTCTCACGGCACACTAGTGTACCGCGGCACAGTGGTTGAAAAATACTGTTCTAGGACATTATTCTGAGAAAAAAAAAATTCAAAAATTCAAACATGAGTGAGGGTTTGGAATGATGAACGGCCATAAGCTGTCGTGGGAGAAACCATTACAGTCAAAGTGCAATTCCAGTATGGGTTTGGTACAGCATGATGCCTATTTGGAAAAGTGCCTATAATTTCAAGGAACTACTGTAATCCTCCCTGACAGTACTGGCATTGTAATGAAGGCAAGGCACCACTTAACCAAATGTTCGAGAAGAAATGATGCATGTAATTTTTGGTTCAGGAAACCTGTAGCTATGAGGCCTTTAAGTATATGTTAATTCCTGTCACAAGTTCTTTGAGAATTCTGATGACCGTTATTCAAGACTCCTTCCTGAGCAGAGTACACCTCTCTTTCCTGCTGCTCCTCAGGAAGACTACTACGTGACATCAGACCAGTCTTGGGTGCCGTTACGCTGGATTGCTCCTGAGCTGGTGGATGAAGTTCATGGCAATCTGCTGGTGGTGGACCAGACCAAACAGAGCAACATCTGGTTGGTGTATATTCACAATGTAAATTGAATTGGGCCAAATTCAGGTCTGCGGTGAATACACTGCACTGCAGAAATAATTCTGTATGCAAATTCACTGGGAAATACCGGCAAGGGGAAAAAAGAAACTAAATCGAATAACCTCGCTTGTTTAATAACCATTAAATGAATAGGGAATTAAATGGCTAGATAAATTATGAATTAAACTAAATTAAGTCACTTATTAATTATTTTGAGGTTTGCAAATGTCCTACAAGTGCTACTTGTGTCTTTCTGTGATTCAGGTCTCTTGGGGTAACGATCTGGGAGTTGTTTGAGTTGGGGAACCAGCCTTATCGACACTATTCAGACAGGCAGGTTCTCAGCTATGCGGTGAAGGAACAGCAGCTGAAACTACCAAAACCATTGCTTCAGTTCCCTCTTGCTGACCGCTGGTGAGTGTTCACTACTGTAATACTGTACTGGAATTGGATTTTTTTTTTTTTTAATCTTACTTTTTTGTTTTACTTTTTTTTTTATCAACATGAATCCAATCGTATTTGCTGTGGAATATGAGATGGCAATTCAATTTCATATTTGTCTCAAATGGCATTGTTCCTCATTAGGGTGTAATAAAAATGCAAATCATCTTGGCGTTCATTTCCTTAACAGCATTGCAAATCGATGTTCACAGTTTTTTTTACTCTGAGAGATGCTGTTATTCTTATCTTTTAATTGCTTTGTTTGTCTGCTTCGTGTGTGCTTCATATTAGGTATGAAGTGATGCAGTTCTGCTGGCTTCAGCCAGACCAGAGGCCAAATGCTGAGGAGGTACACCTCCTGCTCAGTTACCTGTGTGCCAAAGGTGCCAGCGAGGCAGAAGAAGACTTTGAGAGGCGCTGGAACTCCATGAAACCCAACATGAATCATGGCGACCTGCATGGGGCTGGTCCCCAAGCTCTGGAGATGCCTCCCTCCTCTATGACCTCCTCTTCTTTCCCATTACTGGAACACTTCTCCGCTGGTGACGGCTACCAGTCAGAGTCAGGAGATGACATTCTTACAGTTACTGAAACCAGCCATGGTCTGAACTTTGAGTACAAATGGGAGCAAGCAAGAGCCAAGCAGCCCTATCGCTCTTCATCAACGACTGGAACATTGGGTCAAGGGAACCCACATTGCCAGGAGATCTTCTACCCCCCAGGAGGGATGGTAGGTGGATGTGGGATTGAGGGACTCCCCCTAGGGGTGTCAAACAAGTACTATGAGCCCAAGCAGATGCTTACCCCAGGTGTGGTACCAGTCCTCAGTGCTCATAGTCCATCAGTTAGTAGTGAGTATTACATTCGCATTGAAGAACCAGTAGAATGCAGTATTGACCTGGATTACACCATGTGTGCTTACAGCCCTGATTTTGGGGGCAGCAATGGCAGCTTTCTCACTGGTAGTGGAGACTCAGGGGAATGTATGAACTACCCCTCTGAGGGTAAGCCAATTGAATCATACTGGTCAGCAGATATCCACAAAATCAGTGCCTACGATTCTGACAGCAGTCCTGCCATGTCTTTAACCATGGAGCCACTTCTAGGTCAGGTATCTGATGCCAACCCACACAGGCCTTGGGAGTCAGGTCACTACGTATCGTACAAAGACAGGGATGGAGGTTATTATTATGAACATTCGCCACCATTGGGGATAGAGCGCTACCTGATCAGAGATCTATCAGAACCACCACGAGAGAGCTGGGGGTCTCGAAGTCTGAGAGAAGCTCTCGGCGAACTGGAAGACCCCTTGGGGATTGCCCCGTCTCTTGGCAGCCCCCCGCAGGGCTATGGTGACCATTACCTAGAGAGCAGCCAAGGATCAGTAATAGGGAAAAATGTAAATGGAGGATACTATGACATGATGGGTTCCTTGAGGAAAACCATGCCAGGGAGCCATTCAGTCTGTATTGATATTGAAACAGGTGGAGCTGTATTTGTGGGGCAAGATGGCAGTGACTCAGAAGAGGAGGAGGACCTGTTTGTTGAAAGGCAAGCAGCGAGCTGGGCCAGCAACCATTCAGCAAAAAGTAGTCTAAGTTTACATCAGAGGCAAAGCTTATCAAGGCAAGACGCTTATGCAGACTTTCACTACACCATGCCGATGACTGATGTTGAGGATGCATGGCCAGAAGAGCATAGCCTCCCATATCGCTCTGCAAAACCAATTAATTACCTGGAAGCCACAGCAAAAAGCAACACTTGCCCTGTTCATGGCAGACATGCATCGGTATCCTCAGCAGACTGCAGTTCCTACATTCATCTGGGTCATGAACCTAGAGAGGCAGAGGTGTATCCTGTGCCATGCTGTCAGGCTTTGAGCAATTCCCACTTTGTGGATCCTCTCACAGGGTCTTTGGTAAGAAACAGCTTTATGAATGACGTCATCTCAGAAAAAACCCCAAGCTTACCCAACAGGAATCAGCAGTTCAGTCAATCTGTTTTACCAACTGCCCTTGTAACTTCCAAAGGAGAGTCTGCAAACAGCAATGTAAAACAGACAGAGCATTCAGAGTATGTGGACATGGCACTCAGAGAAGAAATGGCTAAACAAGAAAGCAGCGCACAAGAAGATATGGGTCAAACTGACCCCAAAACTGGGCTTACAACCACATCTCAACAGCTGGAGAACCCCCTTCCTGAACTCACCTCCACAGAACCTGAATCGGAATGCAGTAGGACAGCAGACAGCGGTGTGGAACGTGGACACTCCAGCATTAGCCTGGTGGAGATTGATGACTGCAGTGATGATGACATCACTGATGTCACCTCAGGGATTTTTGGCGAATTCACAGGAGATTATGCTGAGACATCTGACTATGCTTCCCAGACTTTCAAATCATTACAGAAACAGGTGGGCACTCCTGACTCCATGGATTCCATTGACATACCATCCACTGCAGGCTCCAGCGAAACGCTCAGTCCCACCTCCCTTCATCCTTCAAGTTCACCCAGAGCTATGGACAGTGGTTATGACACAGAGAACAATGAGTCTCCTGAGTTTGTCCTGAAGGAGCCCCATGAACCACAAGACACTAAAGCCTTTGTTCAGCCATTGGGGATATCAGTCTCTGAGCCATGCCCACTCATGGAGGTGAAAGAACAAGATGGGGAAATAGTTCAACAACAAGACAATGTGGAGGAAACAGTTGCCTTGACAACATCGCAGAGCACTGATGAAGAGCTGACTGTGCTAAGTGAAAAAACCCCATACAGAGATTCAGCCTACTTTTCTGACTATGACGCGGGGAAAGAGAAGGAAAGTGAGGAAGACAGCGAAAAAGATGCGGATGATCTTGAGAGGCAGGAGGAGGAAGCAGTGGACATGATAGAGAAAGAAGGACCAAAGCAACAGGCACATGGTGCACAGACTGAGGAAATCATTAAAAATATTCACAGAAACATTGAAGAAAGTCTGCTTTTGGGAACAGATGAACCCATTACCGAACCCAATATCTGTCTCTCTTCTCCTGAGCTGCTTGTTTGCCAGAAAAACGACAGTGTCCAGGATGAAGGTATTGAAGTGGATTCAAATCAGTCTCAGGAACTGTTGCCATTTCACAATCAGTCTTTAGATACAACTGCCTTGTCAAATCTGGATGAGAAACAAGAACATAGTGAAACCAAGGAATGCAATGCCCTTACTGTTGAACCATCAGGTACTGAGAGTGTTTGTGAGGACGATAGTTTCAAGATCACTCTCAACGTCAATGCAGGTGATCTTCAGAAGGCGGAGGAGATTACTGAAGTAGCCTCATGTAATACATGTCCAGAGGAACTACCATCCGAGGAAAACGGTGACAGTGACGAGGTGCTTGAAGCTAACACAGAGAAAGGTGTTTCACCAGATGCTTTTGCAGACAAGTGTGACATTCCAGAGAGAAACATGAAGGGTAGATTTCAATGCCTCAAGAATTCCACGCGGTCATCTTCACCTCCCCCTCTCCCACCACTTGAGGGGCGAGTGTCCCAAGCAGATGGAGAAGAGGCCGACGAGGAAGATGGGGATTCAGAGGACAGCGATGAATCAGATGAGGAGTTGCGCACCTACAGCATCCAGGAACAGAGCGAGGAGAGCGAGGATGAAGCTCCCCAGGTACCCATCATTGTGAGCGACTGCAGCGATGCACACAAACTCAGAAGCCTCCTCAAGATGCCCACCCTACTTACCGACCCCCTGTGTGATGAACTGGAGTCCAAGAAGAAGGTGGTGTCCTTCTTTGATGACGTTACTGTGTACTTGTTTGACCAAGTGAGTAGATTTTTAATGCATAATTTAAGACCAGTTGTGTTGTTTTCTCTTGTAAAGTGAAGTATATGCTCATGTATGATCCCAATACTTTTGTTAGTTTTAGTTTGTGCATAGAAGATCAAGATTCTACATTAATATTCATAACACAAAAACATATACAAAAATAATAATTCTACTTCTCCAGGAAAGCCCGACAAGAGAGCTAGCAGAACATGCTTTTCCTTTGGGAGGTGAGTCGGTCATGCAGGGCGCAAAGGTCCCAAACCAGCAGGTCAACGCCTCTGATGACTCCTCAGATGGAAACATTTCAGAAGAGAGTGAGAATTTACTTTACTGGACAGTTATGTTTCTAATGGTCCAAATGTAACACATTCCCACTGTTTTTTGTCTCTCACTCGATCTCAATCTTTCTTTCTTTCTGTATTCAGGTGCAGGATTTGAGTGGGAGGATGATTTCTCTTTGCTGCCACTCCCCACCTCTTCAAAGGGATCACCCCCGGACGTCAAGGCTACACCAAGCCTACCCTCCAGTGCCACAAGCAACAAACCTGTGGCACAGTTCTGCCGTTTCACTGTCTCTCCCTCCACAGTCTCTCGTTTCTCTATCACCCATGTTTCTGACTCAGATATGGATTCTGCGGGAGGTAAAACATTGCTTTAAGTGTTGTAACATCTGCATCTTTCATTGAGTATTAAATAAAGCCACATTTATCTCTAGTTTACTCACTGCCAGTTCAGACAGAGAGGGCCAGATGAAGGCTACCTTATTTTACTGCTCCATGGTCCAGTTCTGAAGGAGCACTCCTCAAGACCTGACGTTCGAGATTCTCTAAGCAAGCCATCACAATTTGCCCCGATCGTTAGCTCAGATCGTTATACTCTCCCACTTCTCTGGTTTCCAAAACACCAGCTTCGTAACCTGGCTTTTTACTTGCTGTTTAATATCCCACCAGTTGACAGGAGCCATTGTAAGGAGATACTGTTATTCCCTTTCTTCTCTTTGTCAGTGGTTAAGTTAGTTAAGAAAATACAATTTATGAACCATTAACAAGCACATATATGTACATCAAGCCTAAATAGTGTTATTGGTACATATATTTATTATTAATTATAGCTTCAATACTCATTTCCTCCATATGCCTCCTCCTGCTAAAGGGGGGCTCTCAATAACACACTTTTGATGTACTTTGATATCGCTTATTCAGTTGTAAATTAAACAGTACATTTAGAATTCCAACATCTTTCATTTCTTGCACAGTCCTCCCACCAGCAAGCATTTATGGTCATAATATATGCTTATAAGCTGTCTTTAAAATACCACTAAAAAGCTTTTTTTTTTAAATAATGTAAAAAGGAGGTGAATTGTGAAATACCTTCTTTTTCTTGTGTTCTGAAGGGAGCAGTGAGGATGGAGAGAGAGAGTGACAGCCGTACATCGCTGCCATCTGCAGGGTGATCTCTGCACTGGCACCTTCTTCTCGTACTGTTTCAGAGAATCTTTCGAAACCCATCAAAGACAGTGCCTATTATTGTTAGCAAATACGTACATACGGTCCCTAACATGGACCCTAAAGAAATCGGGACAATATTGTAAATATTCTATACCTGAATAATACGACAGTTATGGGGAGACAATATGTACTTTACTGTGAGGACATGGGATTCTCCTGAACGATGTCCTGTTTGCCGGGGACATCAGGATTTTCATGAAGGATGGATATAACCCTAACGTCCACTCTACAATCAACATTTTATCAAGTAAAGAACAACGCAAAAAAAGAAAGATAACAACCTTGCAGCCAAAATCCCCAAACTACTTCTTTTTCAGGACAAAGTGGGGTTCCATTGACTTTAACTGTGAGGTGACAAAGTGATACTGAAGATGCTGAAAGATGAAGAATTATAGCTCAGTGTTGGAAACTGATAGAATCGATTTAATAATTCATTGTTTTGTTTGGATTCATTTGAGGATTTGAAAAAAAGAAACACATAGCTGCCTTTAGTCAGCCATCTACCTGAAAGTAGCAGATCATACAGGGTGATGCAACACCGTGAAACTCCGACCAGCTCACTTCATGTTCTTGATGATAAGATCTCAGATGAAATCCATTTCATTTGCAGTATTGGCGCTGATTTATATATCTAGTTATTTATTTATTTGTTTATTCGTTTTTGGGATACTAAAAATTATTGCATTCTCATTTTAGTGCAAACCTCAGTCAATACTGGGCAAAGCCATTTCTTTTTAAATGCCCACCCTGTCTTGTACAAGCTACAAAAAGGTCTTAATAAGAAACACCGTGCTTAGAATTACTCATGGCATGAATCCTTATTTAGGACATTGTGTGAACTAGCAATTTTTAATGTTGGACCCTAGAATTAGTGCACTGGATTGATTACTTTGGGTAAATCCATTCTGCTCTTCTAGTTGCTTGAAAATATCAGATTATCTGGACTAGCTTCGTCATTTAAAACAGGCATTTAACGACGAGCACGTTTACAATGATGAGATCAACATCTGCTACGTTATGATGATAAAAGCTGGGATGTTTCAATGATCAGTGTTCATAGATGTTGTCTTACATGAAGCATTTTTCATTGAATACATGATGCCTTTCTTCATCGTTGTCAACAAATTTACAAAGAAGAAAACGGAAGGAAATGTTAAGCTTTGATCGAATAGTCGAGAAACTGGCTTAGTTATGTTGTTTTATTTTGAGAGCCCTCTATAGATCATCTACAGATGCTTTAATGATTAAATATTAAGCATAAAACTATATCTCTAAGGAGAAACAAACAGTGGGTTAGAGTTAGAGCTAATAGAATTTTGCAATGTTTAGTTACATTTAATAAATATCTCCAAAGCATCTATAGTGGGGTCTCAAAATAAAGTGTTATTAATCTTATTTATTAAAAAAAAATATGTATAAGTATGTTTAATACTGAATACTGCACTGATTATTTACTTTCTTTCTGTTACGGCATTATTGTCTGGAATGAATCCTTGTTGAGGAAAGAAGGACATTGCTTGGCGCTATGGCTATAGGCTAATGTACAGGAATTCTATGTGATCTGCACACTTATGTGCTTTGGATCCCAAGTTGGGCGACTCAGCTCTAACTTGGAACGTTAAAAAAAAAATAGAAGAAAAAAAACACTTTATGCTACACTTGGTATGTTTAAATGTTCGTTTGCCTCTTATGGCACTCTATTCGTAATAGGTTAGCCTAGACGACAGTCTGTACTATTTTTGTATTTAAACTTTTAAACTACAGTACAGTACAGAGGCCACACTGGATGTGCTGTGAGAGTTTGTATTTATGGGCCTGCTGCCAAAGAAAGATGTGCTCTTTATCGTGGTGTGTGAAGAGGGTCCTCGAGAATAGTGGGCAGAGATGTGTTTGAATGGTGGAGTGGAGCTATATCTAGAGAAAAGCAGGGAAACTGAAACACAAGTGATATTTGAAGGTCCTCATAAAAATCTGTTCCTCTTGTGTGTCACAAGATCAGTGACTGTACACAAAAAATAAATAAAGAAATAAATTCATGTCTCTCTCTCTGTCCCTCTCTCTCTCTCTCTCTCTTTCTCTCTCTCTCTCTCTCTCTGAAACAGTATATTTACTTATACCTTGTCTATATACTTACACTACTTATACCTTGTCTACTGTAGATCCTATGATTAATGACAATAGAGTGTCACACTACAAGGATTACAGACAGACAGACAGACATACAGATTGACAGATAGACAGCTATACAGGAAGGTAGACAGATAGACAGCTATACAGGAAGATAGATAGATAGATAGATAGATAGATAGATAGATAGATAGATAGATAGATAGATAGATAGATAGATAGATACTGCATATGTACTGAAATCTGTGTAGCTGGGCAGGAACTCATACACTTAATACTCTATTATAAGAAATGCACTAATAACAGTAATGCAGTTAAGAGTGATGTTCTGTCTATTGCTGTGTTGAGCATTCCCAGATTTCCTTTCCAGTGTTCCTTGAAGCTCCATCAAATACTGGTTAGGCTCAATCCGTCATTCCTTACATTAAATCATAGGCTGCTGATGGGCCTTCACACATCCCTGCAAAGAGTGGATGCAGTAAGAGGAAACCTTGAATCAAACCTGTGTTCTGACCAGCTCCCAAAACCTCAGTCACTCTTTATCCACAAAACCTTCATGCTTTCTGGATTGTCTGGATTGTTCTCATGTTAACATGTAGTTTTGCTGCAGAAACTCTTCAGATTAACACCGTTAAACTTAATGCACAGATGCCTAAGACTTTTGCACAGTGCTGTGTATACACATATATGTTCCACAATCTCCTATATGTAGATGTCCTATAATGTCTCATATGTACGTCTTATAATGTTTTACACCTATATGCATCATAATATGCCACATATACACATTGTGCAATAGTGACTCATGCATGTTCCATATGTTTCATTAGTTTTGGCCCGTGTCCCACCTATACATGTATTGTAATGTTCGAAATGTAAATGTACCATAATATGCCATATGAACATGTGCCATGATGTTCTAAAGTTCCATATGTACAGTATGTGTGCTACAATGCCCTACATGTCTTCCCTATGTTTATTACATTTATTATATTTATTATGTACCAGGCCATAGCAACAGGTCTTTCAGCTAAAATAATAAAGTCCTGTAGAGTAAAGGCTCAAATAGATTCAAGCATGGTTTCAAAGCTGCTGTCACTGCTGGGCATTTGTTCCACCTGAAGTGATCCCACAGCAATGATTCTTTAAAGATTTTGTGATAATAGTGTTCATTTCCAAAGACCACTTCCATAATAACACTCTTTATCAACACTGTGTTCTCTGTTTCTCTACTGCTTCTGTAAAGTCATGCGAAAGAAAAGTAATGGTGTAGATTAAAGTGACGTTTTTGCTTGTCAGTGTTATTCGGCAGCCCAGCAAACCGAAACTGTGTCAGTTCTACGACTGCAGTCTGTCCCACTGAACTGAACAAACCAACTCAAATAAAAAAAACCCATCAAACAAGTCAGGCTAAGTTACAGTGAATGTATGCATCGACTGTAGCTTTAAATAGCTGCTAAAACACCTTACTGTTCTCCTCCGCGTTCTTTTAAATACTTGCACTTCCATCACACTTTTAATCTTCTTTTATTGATTAATTCCATTCCTGTAATGCATAATTTTTAAATTCTAACAACGTGGGTAGAAGATACTTTAGTTATATCAGCATGAATAGAAGATATATCAGATATAACAGTGTTAGGTAGAAGATATAAAAGGGATTCCAAGTTTTATTGTCGAGTGACGCTTCTTGAAATTCTTACATGAATGTCCTCTTAGCAGACTAGACAAGTACAAGCAATGCAACATTAATCATTACAAAACTAATCTAAACACAAATTCTATCGATTCTAAAATACTATTAACAAAGTGGCTAGAAAGTACAAAGTGGAAGCGTAATGGTAGATATATGCATAAGTAGAATTGCACATGTGTGTTAAATATATATTCCACATATAAAGATAGAGATATAACAGTGTGCGTACAAGATAGATCAGAAAACTGAGATCAGCACTAGAGGAAAGAGTTGAAACGTGCCAGTGGTGCGACCACGGAGAAAAGGGTCCAAACTGACCTAGCGGCAGCATGACTGACTCCTAGTGGTGAATATTTCACACACACACACACACACACACACACACACACACACACACACACACACACACACACATATGCTCTAATGGACACCCCATAAAAAACAACGTCCCGTTATTTGTT
>JBBPDB010000108.1:40825631-40835709 GCA_037974465.1 Brachypetersius altus
ATACACACACAGACACACACGCACAGACACACACACAGACACACACACAGACACACACGCACAGACATACACAAACAGACACACACACAGTCACACACGCACAGACACACACGCACAGACACACACACAGTCACACACACAGACACACACGCACAGACACACACGCACAGACACACACGCACAGACACACACACACAGACACACACACAGACACACACACACACAGTATTTTTTGTTTGAAAAGGGACATTCATGCAGATTGGAATGAATGCGCTGCCTGAAGCAGAGACCTGCAGGTTCCCACTGCCAGTTATTTCCACCATAAAATAGTGGAAGTCTCCGAGAGCGCTGATCCTGCAGTCCTGCCTAACCAACGCTACACTCCTGAGGAACACACATTTTCAATAAGTCAATTTCTGCTACTCTTTATCGTTTCAGTTTTGAAAGCGCGGAATATCAGCTAATGGCATCGGCAGAGATAACACTGAGCGCTTTCAATAACGGCCCTTTGCTGCTCAAATTGGAGCTGGAGAATGTGAACTCTATTGAATGTGCATCGAGAGAAAAGCCAGTCTGAGAAAATGAAAAGAGATGAAGCCACAGAGACTTGCGAGGTGAGAAAAAAAGAAAAAATGTCCCAGCAATGAATAATGAAAGCAGAAAGGGGCTTTAATGTTGCACTCACTTGTCTTTCTCTTACTCTCTCTCTCTCTCTTTTTCTCTGTCTCTCGCTCTCTCTCCCTGGCTCCCCCCGAGATAAAACCAGTTATATTCATTATTGTATGTCAGATTTGCATTTAGTGAGAGGGAAACCCAATCAAACCTCACCAGTTATTTTCTGTTCCCACAAAACTGGGCATTATGACACTCACAGATCCGAAAGCCAGGGTTTTCTCTCTTTGCGTTGTTATGATAAATGTCGTGATGAACGGAGCAATAGAACTGTTCTGAAATTACTTGGACAAAGAATTCAACACTGAATTTAAATGCAGAATTTTGCCGCACAGGCCACATTCTTATGCTTATTCTCACACTTATTTCTTTAAAAAAAACACTTCTCTATGACTCATGTATTGTTGGTTAGGTGTTGGCTAGTTATTATTATTATGTGACAGTTGTTGTATAGATGCTCTGACTGCAGTATCTCGGTTAAATAGTCGACTCACATTTAAGCTGTTTTTCAGGTAAGAAACAGTCGTGGACTTCTTAAGCACTGATGTACGTCTCTCTGGATAAGAGCGTCAGATAAATGCCGTAAATGTAAATGTAAATTCTGTGCATTATAGTATGTTAGATTTAGCACATAAACAAAAGCTATACATTTAGATAGGAAGAAGCCTGCTTCTGTAGAATACATGTACTTTCATTTAGTTAGACCAGGGGTGTCCAAACTTTTGCACATGATTGTTCTTAAATTCTTTACAGCATGTTTATAGCATGGTTATGTCAATGTCACGCAAAAAGGGTTCAACTGAAGTAAGTATTCAGCAAAGCCTTAAACATAAAGTGAGATTCTGTATCACCTCTTCTGTACAATAATACGCTGTTCACTATTATAGTGTTGAAGAATATAAGTAGTGAACATTTCTGGGTAAATAAAATGTTGGTTTGTTGTTGTTTACTGAAAACTTGAATCCCCTTGATACAACATACTGATGCAGAGTGGCCCCTTATAGTCACGCGTGAACACAACACAGCAGTGTGAAGTTCTTTCTCTGTATTTAAGCCATTCACCAAGTAAAGCAGGGGGCTGCCACCAATGAGGGGCACCTGGGGAGCAGTGTGTGGTTCCTTCCTCAACGGTACCTCAGTAATGACACTAGCAGTGCTGGGATTCGAACCCACAACCTTCTGATTACTAGGCCACCAGCTGCCCCAAGTGCTTAATAGGAATGAGCCGTAAGATATATAGTTATCCTAACAGACTCAATATTACGTTGTTATAGCCTTTAAATTTCTGCACAAGTAATGGAATGTAACCTAAACAGTGCTGGCGCCTACATTGTGTTACAAAAAAACCTTTTAAATTCCAGAGACACAGAGGTTTTAGAAACATAAACAGCACATATGAAACAGCATCATGACATTTTGTATCACACCTTTTTGTTCTCATACAGTCTTTCCGTGCTTTTTTGCGAGAAAAAAAATAACAGGTTATAGAACACCGGCACACATGAATGCACAATGACGTCAGTCAGAGAAAGAGAAGAAGATTCTCACTCATCTGATTGGTCCTTAACCTAAATGCAAGAATGCGATGAGCTTTGGGGGGTGTTTGCATAATCATTTTCTGGTGGAGACAAAATGTAGCTTAAAAAGCACAGACATGCTTTTCTGGAAGAAAAACAGGACAAGAGACGGTATGAAAACAATGTAACTGCACTGTGCTAAAAAGCACATCTGTGTAAGCCTATGGTGTGTATGTGTGTGTGTGTGTGTGTGTGTGTGTTTATGTTTGTGTATGTGTCCAAACATTGCGTATAAGAATGGCCACACTATGCATGAGACATTTCAGACCATTCACTCAAGGCCATTCTCCTTGCAATCCCCCTCCCAACCACAGGGGCCACTGCAGCTACAGTCTATCAACTCACCAAGGTCCTTAGAGCCGTGACTCTCGCTGGCCAGTTCGCCCATCCGCACCAGAGCGTCGAAGTAGCCTTTTGCTGCAAATGTCACACCTGAAAACATGGAAGCATTCGGGACATCAGAGACGGGAACCTTCTAGGACTTTCCGACCCCCGGAGCATCCCTCAACCCATGGCTTCCGCAATCTATGACAGCAGGTGTGGTGGTGGGATAACTAAAGGGTTTATGTTCTATGATGGCTCTGGAGGAGAGTGTGGGAGGGGAGTGGCTTGCGATTGGGGAGCAATGAACAGTAACAAAATCTCCCAAAATAAAAACAAAAGGCGCTAATTCTGCTAATCCAGGAATCTGAAATGCCAACCTGTGGCCTTTCACGGTCCACGTCCTCGCTGTCTGATCCGAAACCAGACAAAGCACCGCCAAGAGCTTTCTCTCCGTCCCACCTGGGGTCGCCCACCAGGGAGCCCCATGCCTCGCCTGCACCGTTAATGCAGAAAGCAGCTCAATGTAAAGGAGCCACAGCACAAAAAGGAGCAAGCCAGAAGGGTCTGGAGGCGCTCGAAGGTATATTGTTAGTACCATGAGCTCAGAGAATGATCAAGAGTGTAACATTTTAGGAAACGAGTCCACAGCATCCTCAGTCATGTTGCCTTCCAAAATGTTAGCATACTAAGCAAGCGTTAGCACAATCTGCATTAATGGTCTCTAAGCTCAGAAAATCATCAAAAGTGCATAATAATGTAATAAAGTCAAGCCAAGACTCCACAGCCTTCTTCATGATGGCGTCTACAAAGCATGGCCCGGCAGAATCTGCAATGCAATGAAATGGTAAGCAGAAGTGGTGGATGTGCTGCATGTAAGCCCCTGCATCAGCAACCAGCCAGGTACGAACGCACAGACTCAGGGAGCAGTGTGTCCTGGTTCAGGGGAGATTAGGGCCTGAAATCTGGGGTCTTTGCTGCTCCAGTGCCCCGAGGGAGTCTATGCGGTGAAGAGGAAGTGGGAGCTTGAGGGAAGGGGCTCTGGATAAAAAAAAGAGGATTACTGGAGCATGAAGAACAGAGCTTACAGACGAGAGACACCCCCTCGCCAAGAGAAAATGGAACGCACACTGATTAGTTGTAAGGGTTAACCCCTTAAGCCCCGAAGGACCTGTCAGCAGATCCAGGCCTCAGTTAGCTGCAGAGCGGTCACAGAATAACAAGATTTAAGATTAATATCTGAATAAATAAGCCTAGGTGTCATGGAGTTAAATATTCCGGGTTACATCGAGCCAGATGCAGAACGAGGAGCTACTATAGACTCATTTTCTCCTTAAACACAGATCTCAAAATAACCCCTCTTTCCTCACTCTCACTCTAGTTTTTCCGTTTCTAAGCTTTGGGTCTGTTAGAGAGTGTAACGCAGACAGACGAAGACAGCTTCAGGTGCGGGTCTCTGCTTCGGATCTAGGAACCAGCTGCTATAGTGTTTAACTGTAGTTAAGGCTAGTAGTCTGTAGTTAGAGCATTTCATCATAAGCGGTGGTCTACAGTTTAAGAGACCCCCGAGACAATATAAGTGTTTTTTCCTGCTCCGAGACATCAGCTGTGGACAATTTTGTGAATTAGCAGATTTGTAGGCTAACAGCTGGACCAGATGTGTTAGAGCAGGGAAAACATGTCGTCATCTGACATCGACTGCATGCTAAACTGGCCACAAATTTAGTCCGTCACGTTCTCATTGGCAGCTCGTACGTCTGTGGGTGGATAAATCCGTCCAAAACGAAACATACTATCGCAAGCATCTGTTCGCTCTGCAGTGCCGTGACAACAGTAAGTCTCTCAGAGTTAGATGTTATTGGATTACAAAAAAAGTTTATCAAAAATTAACCCTGAAGCATTCAGTTGTTGTTAACCAAGATGTACTTATGTATTTGCCGACCACTTTGCTTCACGTGGGTGAGTTTTTGTTGTAGCACGTTTTTGAGAACTGCCTACTCTTACACATCACGCAAAAACACATCAGTGCTGTTGGTTATTTTGCAGGTCAGTTAAATGGATGTTTCCGTCAAGAAAGATTGGGCCACTTTGAGCAAACGAATTATACCACGCTCTCCGGCGATAGGTGGAAACCTGGCTTACGAGATGAAACCGATCAGCCGTGTAAGAACAGGGCTCACGATGGTCACCCACCCTACACTTGGTGATGTCATCTGTAAAGCCCAGAGCACATCAACCCAAAGTTCTCCAATAAACACCAACAAGCCAAGTTCGGTTGGTGTACCCCGTACCTGTGTGTGATTGTTGGGAGACTTTAGACACCCCCCTCCCTTTATGCTGTAAAATGCTGTTCTCTATTCAAACTGTTCTCGTCCAATTCATACTGTTTAAGACTGTCCAGTCCCTCAGACTATTCTAGACCTTCTCCCTCCCTTCAAACCAATTTGTACTTCAATTTTTGTTCTACTCCATTCACACTGTTCTAGAACTTTCCCACCCACCCATCCATGCCGATCTAGAATGTTCATCTCCATTAACACTGCCCTAGAAAGTTCTCCTAACACTCACACTGATGTTTCCCTGTCTTTCCCAGATTCCCACACGTCTAGAAAAGCCTCCCCCTCTCGCTGTTCTAGAGTGTGCTCTCCTGGTCACGCTAAAACCAACCCATTTTAGATGTTAGCACTCCGTCTAGAACAGTGTAAACAAAAACATGTTTGAAGATGTTGAGCCAGAACACATCCGATCCGGTCAGCCTGGATCAAATGTGTTCGATTTGGGTTGGAGCTGCAGGAGGCAAGATCTCCATGGAGAGATGACGACTGCATTTAATCCCATTCATCCCAGTCAGAAGCTGTTTTCGAACAATGCCTTTCTTTTTCCAATTTCCCATAGGCTTCCTACCTGTATTATTCAATAATGCACTGGTAAGGGTTTCCAGCCCGCAGCCTGAGAGAACTGGTGTGTTTACCATCCCAAGAATACCCGTGCAGACAGCCTATGATAGGTCCTCCTGCCCACTGTGGCAGCAGCCCAGGCAGGCTGGCAATGATGGAAAGAAATTCCCACTCCGGGAGTTGGGCCTATTTTTAACGTTATCTAACAGGCTGCATGGGTACGTACGTCGTATGTGGGTGCATACACACACAAGCGTGCTTACACACTCACACACTCCCTCCCAGCAGGGCTTCGGGTTCTTCTGTGTTTTCCCTGCCACATGAATTTGAACTGTCAAATGTATTGCAAGGTATTGGCACAGAAGCAGAGTGTAGTCCTGTCCATGGTGCTGAAGTGGCTACAGCCTTTACTATACCTATATGGTACTGAATGGAGTCTGCCATTGGAAGCAATAGTAAATACTGAACAACTACTGCTGTCCTTTGTACCAAAAGAGTAATAGACATAGAAAGTTCATTAAGGAGAATTAAAAAAAATATTGGATTAATATAAATGTTAAAGGAGTGTTAGGGGGAAATGTCATGATTTATGTTAGTATTGTGTGATACCATTCATGCTCCTCTTTAGATTGAAACATCGTTTATTTGTATTGCACTTCTCTGCACTGTTCTGTTCCCACCCCACCCCCCTCCATGGGGCTGTTCTAACTCTCACAACTCAAGCTGGCCTACTTCGGACTGCCCCGTGCTCCACTTTCTGCATTCCCTGCTTCCCAGCACACATTTCGGCTATGATTCCCCCGTGTACATCAAGGCTATGACTCACCCTTATGCATTACAGCTATGACGGCCCTTCGGACATGTGGGCTACGAACGCCCTCCACGTATTTCCACGCGGCTCGGTATGTTTCCGCAGGCAGCTTTGTGAAACGTACATTAACACTCACACGAGCCCAAACAGAAACATAGAAACACACACACACACACACACACACACACACACACACGAATAAAGATGCCCCAAAAACATACGAACAAAACAATTGGCAAAGCGGGCCATGCATGGGTGAGAGATGGTGGGGAGTGCAGATGGGTTCTAACGCATAACGTTTCGCCACAACATCACTTCGAAAGAGCGAACGTCTCACAGTAAAACATATTTCAACACACAGTACATTTAAGGGACGCGACAGGACTTTAATTTAAGTACGCAAGAGAAAATAAAATGTTCACAATATAAGTTAGTCGTCCATGGAAAGACCCCAATATACCTAAAACCATTATGACTATATCGGTAGCAAAGAGAACATACATCCCAATCACTATGTTATCAGTAGGTCTCTAATTCAAAAAGTTGCCTAGCAGAGAATGGACATGGAGAAAAAAAAGTGGTTGCTGTACTCACTGGAGAGAGCCTTCTCATACGTCTTCCCCATCGCAACGAAGTTCCTCAGGCAGGGGTTAAACTGCTCCATGATGGACTGAAATAGAAACGGGATTTTTAGTTACTACACGGGTAGAAAAAAACAGTCCTACAGTCACTATAATCCTTCACATACACACACACACACTCATACACACACACGGATACACACATACTAGGATTGTAACGGTACATGTATTGGTACATGATGTCTTTCGGAGAATACACGGTACGACGGAGAAGACGTGACTGAAGTAATACGGAATCACAGAGGGACCAAAAAGCGCAAGTAAATCATAAACCTGGGTCGTAGTGTGCCACCTACTGGCATAACACTTCTGCTGCCTTACACTTATATGAAAATATAAGCAAGATATATGTCTTATATAAGCAAGAGTGTGTGTTTACTGCTGTTTATTTAAAATAAACGAAAACAAACCAAGCTTCATTCTATTGAACAGAACCGTACCGAACCGTAACCTCAAAACCGAGGTACGTACTGAACCGTGACATCTGTGTACCGTTACACCCCTAACACACACACACTCCAAGTACATCAAAAAATACTCAACACCATCCAGACAGGCAAATCAATCACATTGATATCATTGATGTAATACTGACAATTGCTCTCATTTCTTAGTCCTAAGTAAAATTTGTACGATTTTTGAGATTGAGATTTTAGTGTGGACTGAGTTTTTTAATTATTTCCTGATGATAAAATGACCTCATACTGAATCTGCCAGGGTTTACATACAGAGGAAAATGCAAAGTTGAGCACTGAGGTCTGTGATTATTCACACACACACACACACACACACACACACACACACACACACACACACACACACACACAGGGTCACACTCATCCAATTGCCCACTCCCATCAGAAGTGTGGTGGGCACTCTGCCAGGCCGTAGCTGCTGGGCAGTGGGCTGAGGAGGCGCGGGAGTGTGTGGTGAACTACACTCTTACGCTGACTCACCCGCACCCACACTCACAGCTGCCCTTTACATTCCATTTGTTCGGTTTTAAAAACCGCCTTATGGTGGAAACCATCCTCTCCGCTATAATCAGAATGAAGCTCCTCCTGCTCACACAGCAAAGTGTAACCTTTCTCCACCTTGTCCTCATTTTATGGGCTTTTTTTTTGCAGCCTGGGAAGAAATATGGGGCACCGCAGAAGGGGGGAAGGAGAAAAGAGGGTCCAGGGTGCTTTCAAGCAGAGGAATTTGGAACAAGCTGAGCAAAGCCACTGAAAGGGAAAGAGCTCTGACCCAGCAGCGAGATAACAATGTGTTACACAACACAATTAAACCGTCTATATAAAAGGAAAAGGGTAATGAGAACATAATGTTTCAGGTTTTCTGGGGAGGAGAGCTGCCTGCGTACTTAATTAAGGCCCGAAAACAACAGATTTCGTTGGAACAGTTCAGTGTTTTCCACTTCAGTGGGTTCTGGTAAGAAAAAGCTCTGGCAGCAGTGTGTTCACAAACAGGCCATTTAAAAAATGAAGGCCCTTGTCTTGGACATATGGTTATAGGTTCTAAATAACAACTTTGATGGGCAACAAACCTAAACGTTTGGTGGATCTTCATACTTTTTATATAAAAAAACAATAGAAAGGTCCTTTAGAAAATCACACAAACTACACAAATATAGGTTCCCAAATGGTTCCTGTTTTGGACTTATGGCTCTAGATAAGAACTCTAAACATGATGTGGTGGATCTTCAAGCTTTGGAATGTTTTTACATATCACTTTTACAAAGGAAATCAACTGAAACATTTTTTGGACACTAAAAGGGGGTTCTTCTATGGCATCACTCTAAAGCAGTGGTCCCCAACCCCCGGGCCGTGGGTCATGTGGTACCCGTGTTCTACTGTCGCTCGTTGTTATGGAAACGCTGTTAATAAAGCTGCGAGTTCACACTGGATTTACATTTATTATTATATTTTAAAGATTCCCCCTTTATTATATTTTTATCCCCATTTTTATGTGTATCATTTATGTGTATAAATGTGTATACGTATATTTATCTGCCACTCCTTAAAGGCCGCGCCGTGAACATAGTTTCTAATATTATTCTGTTTATTACCTGAGTCTCGTCTCGTCACTGTCATCTTGTTGCTCTGTAGAGTTCTGTCACTAAAAGAAATTCCTCGTATGTGTGAACAAACCTGGCAATAAAAGCTGATTCTGATTCTGATTCTAAACCGGTCCGTGACCAAATAAAGGTTAGGGACCGCTGACCTAAAGGATCCAGTTCCCAAGCACATCACCAGCGGAAATGACACTTCAATAATGAATGAAGTCAGTGAATCAGACAGGTGTGACCAGAGCGGTTGATTAAACAGGTTTTTACGGTTTATTTAAACAGGTTTAAATATTTGTAGTCATTTGGTTTCTGCAGAAATTCAGGAAAGTGAGAAGCTCAGTCCGGACTACAGAAGGAGCTCATACTTACGAGCTGAGCCTCAACTTTTAATTACTGAGCAGACGGGAATGTGACCGGCGTAACCATGAACACACAAACGGCCGCTTTGGAAGCAGTGGGTATCTGCCTGCCAAAGCACCAATCATCACAGAGAAATCAATTTACACTGTCAATCAAAAGTTTGGTTTGAAATTTGAACGTTCTTACTGATATCATTAAGAAAGAAATAATTACCTCCAAAGAATTTCATCACATAAAACATCTGTTTATTAAGGCGAGCTTCACCGAGAGCTGGCTGGGAGTGGAGGACGATTTGAAAGTGTGTTTATTCGAGTGAAATATTGACTTCCAGTGTTGGTTTGCGATGCCAGCCATGTAGCTCCAGTGCCAAAGGAGCAGAAACTGGAGCAGAACTGCATCTCCAATAGAAAACTGGGTAAATTAGAGTTTTGCCAAAATGAAAAGTTCTTCCTTCTGAAAAAGCGGAGATACAAGGTTTTTCAGATCTGAAGTGTTATTCCACAATGAAGTGATTGTTTGTAGTTTTAATATTTTCATGCTGGATTTCATTTAATAATACGTTTATTTTTTGTCGTGTGCTTATTTTTATAGCAGGTTTATAGTTTATAGATGGTTTATAGTTTATAACAGGTTTATAGTTTATAGCAGGTTTACAGTTTATAGCAGGTTTATAGTTTATAGATGGTTTATAGTTTATAGATGGTTTATAGTTTATAGATGGTTTATAGTTT
>JBBPDB010000109.1:17204-33018 GCA_037974465.1 Brachypetersius altus
TGGACTTCTTAAGCACTGATGTACGTCGCTCTGGATAAGAGCGTCAGCCAAATGCCGTAAATGTAAATGTAAATGTACAGATATATATATAAAGTGTTTTTCAAAAGAAGATTTGAATGAAACTCTTTATTAGCTATATAGAACCATTGTTGAAAGGTTCTTGAACCATATGCAAAACATTTCCATCGTAGAGAATAACAAGTTAAGAGCACTCAAATGCTTCTTCAGCTTGTCTCTACTGTATATATAACCAAGGAGTCTTAAAGACCCATTTTTTAAGGGTGAAGGAGAGAGACCCTCCCTCACGCGTATTAGCATGGGCGCGTAGGGATTTCCAAAACGCTTCAAGTAAGTAAATACCCGACACGTCCCTGGAAAAATACCCAACTCTCTTTACTGCTCCAGCTCCTCTGAGAGCTCAGGCTGGACCTTTCGTGATGGGGCTCCTCTTCTGCACTCAACTCCTCTCACTAGAGGATATCACAGAGGGAAACTTTCCTTATGATTAATGAGCTGATGATAAATGTCTCCATAAGCATCCTGTCAGCCCTCCGTCCCCTACCGGGACACAGAGCAGAATCATTCCTCCTTTCGCCTGTGCGGCAGAAAGAGAGGGGTGGGAGGGGGGTTCTGACAAAGGGTCGATGAGATATTTGCAGAGATCTATTCTGGGACAGATTTTAGGAGGATATTAAGCGGAGGGGAATGGTCAGTGAAACATCGTTAATCTCACGGTGAAGGAAGAGTCAGGGGATACTGTAGTGTCCTGAAACAATCCTGAGAATGAACTACAAAAATACATCATCCTTATGTTAGGTTTACCTTCTCCAGAGAGATAGGATGAAGAAGCCAAAGCAAGAAGTCAAGAATTTGGACCAATGACCTAAAAGATAAGAGCCTGTTCAAGATAATTAAATGCAAATGATGTAGACCCTGAGATTAAATAACACAGTATGTACAGCCTTTTGTACAAATAAGCAAACATTCATCACAAATGTAAACTCTTGCACTTTACATTTGAATTCAAAACATATCATGAAGGCCGGATCCTGTCCCATCCTGTTTACACTGTGATTTTTACTAAAATCCAATCAGCAGCTACTTTCTTCCTACCCCTTCCATATCAGAAGTCCTTCCAGAAGGACTTCTGACCTTTTATGCTTCAAGAAACCTGCATAAATGCAGACTGGGTTCAGGTAGGTGCTACTCCAGATAAGGTACCCCTGGCAATATAATGGCTCTGTTTAAGATTTGACTGTCCTGTTCATTGAATTTGAGTGATGCTTGTTTCCTTCTGGAACTGCATTACAGCATTATAACTTGAAGAATGCTTCACTGTTGCACAGCAGTTACAGAGCAGTCAGAAAGAATCTCGCTCTTTTCTCAAAAAATGCCTCGTGGTACAGCGACCCAGAACCAGATATAAAATGTGGCGCAGTCAAACGAGCCCCATGACCATTCGTATCCCCATAACGCGATGTTCAACTATGCATCGGGGTTTACGGACCGTGGGATTTTGAGCCACAGGGCCGGTTCGGGGCTCAGGGCTCGCCGGGTGGCTTTCAGAAGGATATTGTGGAGAAACACTTGTGGTTGTGTCACTGGGCAGTCACAAGGCGCCCACGTGGTCTCTGCACCCTACAGGCATGGCTGCTCTTTCCTGACCTCCGCATGCACTTCTGTTTTCTATCATGAGCAAATCTGATGCGGAGCTGCAGTACGGATCCTCATCAAGGTTTTCTACACTCCTTTCACTTTGGGTGGTGGAGGGAGGGGACGCTTCCTGGACAATGAGTTAGTCTCCCACCGCAACAAAGCACTCACTCTACTTAAACAAGCCCAAACTGCAAACATGCTTGTGTGGAAAACTAGTGCATGAACACAAACTTTAGTTAGACATTCAGATTTTGATTCTATGAAACATTTTTAAGACTGAAAAAATACCTTTTAATGACCGAGCTGGGAGAGAAAGACTGAGGAAGTGGAAGGAAATGGGGCGAGGGTGAGGTGTATTAATGCTACAGGCCTGAATTTTAAATGAAATGCTGCTTTTAACATTTTATTACAAGAAAACATTTGAAATACTTACAACAAACACACCTTAATTGTTGTAAATATTTTACATTATTTATCCCCAAAAACTCTTGGTTCTGAGAGACGCATCAGTTCTCTCTTTAGTGTACTGACATTCACATTTTGCTGGATCAAGAAAACAGTAAAATTATCACTCAGCTCTCCAACATCACACAATTCCTTTGGGTTTACCCATCTTTGGACAATATTTCATTCTTCAACATGATAATGGAGGGTTTGGACACAGGTTAAATCCAAAATTGCTGGAAAGATGCTGCTGTAATAAAGGCAAGATCACTTATTTGTATGAAACTCATATAAATGCTTTTGCCCCCAATATGTTAAATTCAGCAAGTAAAAAGTGAAGATGTGTATTATAACAAGTGTTATAATACTTTTATAGTATTATACTATTATAATAGTATATATCGCAAGTTAATGGTAAAAAATGCAACATAAATGCAAAAAAAGGCTGAGACAGATCTGTCGCTAATTGCGCTTTCGTGAGGTTAATGTGTATATTTGCGACGGTTGTTTGGGCATAGCTGGAGACAATCGCCTCCTCAGTGGAACACAAAGCGGCCTCCTGCACAAAACTTCACATGATGTTCCAGTGTGACCTCACCCAGAAAGGCCTCATGAATTCACTCAGTTCCAGGGAGAGAGGCTCATGCCAGTGCTCTGTCACGCCGACATTTCTTTGGCCCTTAACTTATCAACTTTGCCGATTTCAGCACGGCAAATCCAAGCTGTCGAAGTCGAAGTGTGCGAGGGTGAGCGGGTGTAGGAGCATGATGTTATGGGACAGGCATGTTAGAGTACTCACAGCGCGGTTTTACTAGCATCTGGCCGACGAACGCAGGGAAGGAAGCCACAAGGAAGGAACAGGGAATATATGGCGCTTTGCTTTCCTGAACTGTGTATAAGGAGAACCAGCTTCTAAAACACTTCCCCAGCATCCTCAACCTTTACAGACACAGTAATGCTTTCTGAGACAAGCCCACCATTCTACAGAGTCAGCTCTGCTCATCGCTTAGCCCCGTCCACCTCATGCTCAATTTTTCCACCAATCCTGAACTTTTCAACAGGAGGGTTTATATTCGTCTCATCAATACAACTGTAGCTACTAATTTGTAATGGTTTCTCATTCTGAATATTCCCTAGAGCAGGGGTAGGGAACTTTTCCGCTCAACATCCCAAACTCCATCCAACTCTACTGTTGTGCCAAGAGCAGGGAAATCAGCAAACTGTGCTGAACTCCAGGCCTCAGCACCCACCCCTGCTCTATACTCCGCTAGACAAGAGCCACCCAAAATGTGGCCTGTTTGCATGTTTAATTTGGCCTACCACAGAGTTTCCTTACCACAGACACACTTTAAATATATATATATATATATATATATATACACCTCCACATCCACACACATATATACACACACACACACACAAATAAAACTCGGCCCGCCAGAAATATTGCATACCATTTTAAACAAGAGGTTTGGGGGCTTCCAGAGCAGACCGCTAGGCAACTTCAAATGAAACAGGAGGCTGTAATGTCTGTTTAGTGTGGTCAATCATACAAACCCACTTAACAGAATCAAAGGCAATTTTATGCACTGCTATGTTTCCTGAGGATCATTCTTGAATAGTGCCTTCTTCAAAAACACTGTGTCCAAAGGAGTGAAGCAACACACTCGTGTTTGGAGTTACGCTGCCCTTTGGGCGGAATTTTTGTGAGGGTGCTCGATTTTTTTCCCCAGCCACAATACGACAGTCCGTTTTCCCTCAATCTGGCAACCCATAATTGTGGCATGCTGAGAGAAGGCTGGATGTCATAGCGTTGGCTCCTCTCTTCGCAGGCCACATGGTCCACATTAGCGGGGTATGCTGAGTGCTAGTGGGGGGGATTCCTGCCTTATCGGCCCACTGGGACTACAATGTGTGCTAGCGTTACATCGCACTTCCTGTCCAAGTCACATATTGGTCAGATCAGATATGCGAGAGAGAAGAACAGCAGTGCAGTATTTCTGAAGAACTCTTTCGGAATGCAAACGGCGCATCTGTAGCGCTGAAATGATACGTAGATGCTGCACTGCAGGATGTGAGGCGTTGCAATTTTAGTCAGGGGTCGGGTTTGGGTGTATTGCTCAATACTGAAAGAGGATGATGGGACTAAAAATAATGCTGGAGAAAGTTACAGTGAAGCTGGCCAAAGCCTCACCTTCTGCTTCAGCATCAACACACATCAACTGAGGGGAATTCCACTTGTTTTTAAAAAGTCATGAATAATTGAGTCATATCCGGGTGGGATGATGTGAAATGGTGCAGTGTGGAGATACTTCGGGACACAGATCTCTTTACAATGGTGGATATAGGAGTAAGGGGTTGCACTGTCCACAGCACAAAAAATAGCCACTGTATTAACTGTCCAAAACAAAGTGAGCCTACATGTCTTTAAAGTTTTTCTTGATCTTCAAACACCCTTATATACCATATGCTGTATGTTGGTGCATGCTGCATCGTGGTCCATGGAGAAACGTTGTCTCACTATATAAACAACAATGAAGTTCATTTTAACCTTGAACCTAAAACATAAAAATGTGTATTGTCAAAATGAAACGTTTTAGACATCAGGCTGCATATTCATAAAATCTCCTACAACAACGCTGTGAGGGAGATTTAAGAGGCATTAAACTCTTCCGATGTCTGGTTCCTATCACCACCACTGTAAACAAATCAGAGCTTGTGCAAGGTTCTCTGCATAATTTCACATGAAATCGTAAACGTTTAGTTATGTACTATTTTTTAACAAAAAACAATAGAACTTCCTATTCCTATGGAAAAGGAGTTTCTATATGATACTGTGTTTTTATCACTAATCAAAAGGAGCTCCATGCAGCCCGTATTGTTGGATGCACTGTAAAAATACACACACGGCCCATAGGCAATTTAAATCACTTTGGAAACTCTCATTTTTATAATTACATAAAAGGTCACAGAAGTGTGAAGCATACACATATACACTTGTTTTATTGCTAGCAAAACATTTCAAATGTAACCCCAAAATTTCCATTAGATCAAAACAAAAGTGATCAGAAATCACATTACTAACGTCAAACAGGAGATTAAAGGGCAGAAATAGCTGCTCGGCATGAAAAGGAGCTACAAATAGGAAACCCATCATTTTTAAAGCTACATCACCCTCGACTTACTCCTTCACATTCCCTCTATTTCGCTCTTGTTTTTCTCTCAATCGCAGACCATAGCTGGACCTGTCCATGTGTGAACATTGTGTAAAAGCATTGCTAGCCAAAAACATGGTGGTGTGCTCAACTTACTCTACTTGCCCTTCCCACTCCCATTAGAATGAGAGGGAGAAAGAATGAGCACTAAGAGAGAGAGAGAGAGAGAGAGAGCACAGAGAGAGATACAGACAGAGAACAGAGAGAGAGAAAGAGGGAGGGAGAGAAGGAGGGAGTGGGGCGTATGCTCTAGTGCTCAGGAATGCAGGAAAACAGAATCATGTGAAAGGCAGGATGCTCGCTGGAATTCTGGGCTCTTTTTTTTTCTCCACGCTCCCAAAACAGACTGTGGTCTCAGAGGCAGAGAAACTCCATATTCTATCTCATCCAACAGTTTTTTTTTCTTTTTACTGAAATATGTGAAGTACTTCCTGGGCTGAGCAGGGAGGCTAGCGAAGAGAGGTTTGGAGGTTTAAAGCCAAGCCTGTTTATGCTCTGATGCCCATTGGGAATAAGGCCTGGCCGCTCCGGTGCACTTAGAGAGCTCTCTCTCCCTCCGCTCTGCCATGTTGCAGCCCTTCAATGGGCAGCCATCGTAAACAAGATCACACCTCTGTAAACAGTGCACTTACAGCACTTGCAGAGCGCCAGAGAAAGTGACTCAAAACAGGCTGCATACACGCAGTCATCAACGCACACATACAGCTAAACAGCCAATAATGTGAAGGAGATACGGAAACTTAGCCGCCTGTTACCATTAAGCCTTCAGCAGTCTGCCCCGCCCATTCACTCTGAAGTTATGAGGAGTGTTTCATCCCAGACTGCTTTTCTTTTTATCCTCAAATATGTGCACTAAACAAAGGTAATTAAGGGGTAATTAAAATGTCTGGATATCACAATCACTGAACCCTGCTTAGCATTTATCAGTCACTGCAGCACAGTAATCCCCTGTTTAGTTTTACAGGACAGTGAGACGCTCAAAATGTTCATTTAAATCAATTATGACTGACATCCATCCATCCGCCTATCCATTCACCCGTCCATCTGCCTATCCATTCATTCTTCCATTATCCATCCATCCACCCCTACATCCATCCAGCCATCCATCCATTCATTCATTTATTCACCCAGCCTTCCATCCATCCTCATATCCATCCATCCATCCATCCATCCATAACTTCTGAGCTGCTTATCCTTAACCAGGGTCATGGAGTGAAAGAGTGAATCACCCCAGGCAGGTAAAATGAAACCCAATTAAAAAAATGAAGCTTTGCACTGATCTTCTATCCTGTTCATCACTCAAATTGCTCTCTAAACCGATTAAATGAGAATGTACATAGTAAACTACGAATATTCCATTAGAGTAACTGATATTACATCAGAGAGACAATCTAAACTAATTACAGGCTCCTGCTAAACAGGGACGGACAGACAGTTTAGTGCCTTCCACCATGGCATTGCATGTTAAATGTATATATCTATATATAGACTGCATTTTAAATTCACCTAATAAATTATGCAACACCAGGCCAGCTCTGAACATTGATTTTCTCTTCCCTCAGCCATTTTTTATAGTGCCCACAAGTATGTGTCAAATTACAGCTAAAAAGATGCTTTCAGAAAGAGTGGGGGAATGCAAGAGCTGCAAGAGCAGGACAGTGTACTTAACAGAATTATCTATTCAGAATTCTCTTAAATAGAGAAGATTTTGCCACGGATAAAACTCCATGTTGCTCTTCTAAATAGTAGGTTTGTATAAAACTAACAATATACATTTCAGTTATATCCTAATGCTATCGTGATATGGCTTTACATTATATCAAAAGTAAAATTTATGTGATGCAAAACCATTCGAATATCCCTCTGCAACACTTATCCCAATGGTTTGGTTGGGAATTCTAATAGTGAACCATAAAATTAGATTATCCGAAACATCTTTTGAGTATCACAAGGCTGATATTGGCATAATAATTCATAAATGATATATTGAGGAACTTTTCCAAACATGTTGTTCTCCCCAGCAACCTTGCTGGCAGTTGTTGCTATAATGCACTGAGGAGTTCCCCAGGGTTCCAGTCTAAGCCCTTTAGAGATTTGCGCCTCACCTGCTAAGGCCTTGATGCGGGAGCGCTCGAACAGGCGGGCGGAGCTGTTCTCGTTGTCCCACTCCTCATCCCAGCGGTTATTGACAGTATCCTGGTACTGCTGCTGGATGTCCATGTGGTCATATTCTGCGGCTACTGTCGTCATCCTGACCTCTCTCCTTTCACCTTTTCACCGATCACACTTCCTCATGGGCGGCTTCCTCGGAAGCCCTGTGAGAGTGGAGGCAAAGGTCAGATATGAAATATTCGCATCACACAAACGATTACTCTAGTAAAGATAAAAGGCAGGTATGAAGCCCAAATAAATACATGATATACAATTCATCATTTATATCTCTATATTTTGAAATCTCCTTCATAAATACTTGATTTGGGTGCATTTGCTATATTGCTGAGCGCTACTGTTAGGGCTGCTGTTACATTTTTTGGGGCTTGTTAAAATTGAAAGAAATATCAAACCAACTAGTGGGCTTTGCCGTAACAAATGTATTTAATACAAGACAAAGAATGAAAAACAATATTTTACAGTTTTTGTTGTCAGTTGTATCACATAATCCTGTCACACATGAAGATATTCTGAATTTTTTTGGAAGATATTCTGCGCAATCACATGCCAATCGGCACCAACCCTCAACCAACCCCCCAATCCAATCACAACCTGAATCTATCAGTGTCTTTAAATGTTCAAGAAGGGAATGATATTCTAATTGGGAATCCAATGGAACATCGTACATGAATAACTACAATTCTCAGTACAAAAAAATAAAGTTTCAGACAAGAATTATTACTAAGTGAGGAAGCTGGGTGTAAGACAGGATTCCTTGCCCATGAGATGAGTTGTGTGTGAGAGTTTTCAAGAGTGAATAGACTGTCATTGTGAATAAGAAACTGATCTTAATGCCTTGACTGGTAAAAGGATGGGATATGAACGAATGAATGAGTGAACCAACATGTTGGCACTCCTTCCCAAGCTTAGGAGACACATCGCCCCCCTCTGGCCAACCTCTGGACATGCCCTGTGTGCCCTCCAACCATCCATATCAGGAATGTGTGGACAAGTATAGTTATTTGTGTTCTTTAGCAGAGGGTAATTCAGAACAGTGGCAGCACAGCAAAGCTTTTCTGGCAGACTGTAATGTCTCCTGCCAGAGGTTTCTCTGTATTTGCTGTGTGCAGACTCGCTCTCCTTAATTGAAATCAGCACTCTGCCCTCAAATGCATGAGTGCATCTCTGCTTGACAAGCTCAGCAAATACCTCTTGTGTGTAAGTATGTGTGTGTGTGTGTGTTTAAAAGTTGTCAGCACTATGTCTACTGAGAGTCAGAAACCCATGAACTAGGGCCCAGTACCAGTAATGTGTGTGAGGCTTTACTGCAGAGGTGCCAGACACAACAAAACACGCGTAGACTCACACACAAAACAAACAAAACAGATTTGACCTTTTCATAGCGCAAATGTAGGGCGTCTCTCAATGCCTGGCTTGTGGCACTCTTGGGCTCAAACTGCATTCGCTCCTATTAAAACAGTGTTCATTTTTCTAATTGCTACCATAAGGCTCGAGCAAAATAAAGAATGTGCTTCAGTCCTATGGGACCCCCCCTTTTCTTCCTATGCATACCTCCCACCCACACACAGCATAAGAGATGTGTGCTGGATGGCCTGTCTAGCTGTGCGAGTGAAACGCTTTATTAAAGCCTTGACGCAAATTGCACTCGACTATTAAGCAAAATGAGTCTCCTGCTGAGACCCCCTCCGTTCCCGTGTCGCCTCCGCCTCTTAGCGTGTTTGTTGACTCTCAGACTTCTGTCGGTGGAGGTGGCTAAATATATCCACGCCACTGGGCTGGGCTCTTTACATGTGTAGGCTGCAGAAGCTGGAGTCAGGGTGGGCACAGACAGGATAAAATAAACACATGGGCAGCTCTGGAGTCTAAGGGCTGGATTTATACATAACATACATGATTTATATGTGGATTTCTGACTGTTCAGACAACAGCATGGGCTTAAAAAAGACCACAAGCACGCACATAAGACAACTCTAAAATACATTCAATATGTTACAACCTGATCTTACCAAAAAAAAGCACATTAGAGGACAATCTGGCATGCTAAGAACCTCTAAAAACACAATTGAAATAAGATATCAATACCAAATCAATGCCCAACTATCAATACAACAGCATTTTTCCTCTCAAGTGTCCTCACACACATGATTTCAGGCATCCCTGAACTTCTAGGTAAAAAGGTTTTGTGCATGCCTACAAGTTATTACTTTTATTGTACATTTTGATATTTTACATTGTACATTTTACAGAAAATGAATGAATGACTGAATGAATTTTACAGGTAGCACTTTCGGTTATATTTATATGGTTTAATAAAACAACAAACCTTCTGAATATAGGTTAAAATACTAATGTCACAATCAAATATGTGCGTGTGTTTGTGTTTATATGTATCTACAGTAAAGGTTATGTTCCAAGAGCACCTGCGCATAGTAAAACACTGTTCATGCACATTTTCTTTCATATTAAAATGGTAAATACAGTAATAAATTCATTTAAATTACAGTAATAAAAACACAGGACGAAAAATAAGAAAATACTCGATATGCTCCATGGGGGAAATTCTGGACTGCCGCTGCTTTAAAAGGCAGCAGCCAATCAGCAGCAAGGAGAAATGAATAGCGTACTCGGTTTGGAACTTTCAAACCTCCCACCCCGGAGTACAACGAGGGATGCGTCAAAGGGCAGCAGCCAATCAGCAGCAAGGAGAAATAAACAGCGTTCTCGGACTGGCTACTTTCAATACAGCGGTATTTTACCATCACAAGCCGCACGTTCTGAATAACATTTACAGTTATTTTTTAGATAGAAAGGTAGCTGAATTTATTACAAAATTAGTAAATCATATTTTTCTTAATAGTTTAACACTTAAATGTATGAAAATGTATGTATTGCCACGAATAAAGCTGTGACATCTGGCTTCCTCCCCCTCGTCCTCGCGCAGGGTTTGTGTTTGGGCGCGGTGCTTAGCAACCCAGCCAGAGGACGACGGGCCCGAACATCACTAAAGCAAAATAAATGCGGATGATATCTGCATTTTCCGCGTTAATGCGGGGTTTCAGCGAACAGTTATCAGTTGGGTTCTCAGGACTGAAACCACGACTTCTGATTCTATGGCAAAGTGGGAGTTTACTGTACAAGACTGTTAAAAATGATGTTACTAACATTAGTGTCAGGATAGCCATCATATTGCTTGGTATCAAACCTAAAAGGAAAGGCATGCCCCCTCCTGCTGGAGACTGTTTTATTGATTCTTTATGTGCTTCCAGATCTCTGATTGAGCCCAACAGTAGAGATGCACTGTGAGACACCAGCACTTGAACTACAGCATTTCTGCCCTCGACGCAGATCAACATGTCAGAATGTAAGAATAAATGAAGGCCATTTACAGTAATGGTGGAAGCCTGTGGGCTGCTGGTAATGCACCTCCATTAGCCTCTCTCCTGTTACAGGTTCTCAAGAGTAGCAGCACTGAGCGTAGGGCTGAGCTTCGTTTCTGTGAACTGGCTGAATAGTTCAGGTTGCTTCTAATAGTCACTGCCTCTAAGAACAAAGCTGTCTTATAAAGATCTCATAATTATTCTTGCCATAATTATGCTGTCATATGCTGCCCTTTCCATGACTGCGTTGTTATTCATGATAAATGGACCAACAGTCTAATATTTCCTCTAACATTTCCTCTGACAGCATCAGCATGTTTTTCCATATTATTTGTTGCATATACTGAACCCTGAGGAAAACAAAAGGCTCCCTCTCTTTGGTCTGTTACATTTACTTCATGAAAACCAGAGCAGAAAATGCGTTGCCACTTTCTGTGATAATCTCTCGCTATAACAAACGATATGATTTCTTTACTGAAAATTGCATATCATGTTAAAAAGGATGTCCATTGATTCTGGAGAATCTTAGAAAGTCAGGATTGTTTGCAGTAGTGATGAAAGGAAGCAAATGGTTATAAACCAACTGGCTATACACCAACTGATGCTGAAGATACTGCTTTACAATCATTTTAAGGTAAGATATTCATCCTGAACTGTATTTTTAATGGTAATGGGAGAGATGTACATGCAGGGTGTTTTAACAGACCCAAAAGTGTAAAATCTTTTTTTAATTTAGCATTACATTACAAATAAGACCTCGGAAGACACACCCATTCATTTATGATTACATTAGCGTGAGAATGGCAACTGAGGGTCCTGTTAAAGAAATCTTCACATTTCTTTATGAATGAATACATTGAAAGTTACAAGTGAACGGCTAGACTTCAACCCGAAAAAAGGCCTCCAACGCCACCTACTGTGCTAAGGTGGTAACTGCTCAAGGTTCAAGCCTATTTGATTTCATTATAAACAGCTGAAGTACACCTAAACAATATAAAAATAATACTTAAGATATTATTAATCATAATAATGATAATATCATTATTATTCAGGTCTTATGAGCACACCGAATTGGACATGAAGTACTGTAGATTACAGTGAGAAAAAAACAAGGGACTAATCATTTAAATCATCCTCATAATCATCATCATCGTCGTCGTCATCATCACCATCCCTCTCTCTGTCTCTCTCTTCCTCCCTCTATCTCTTAAAGGCCATTACATTCCTCTGTCCACTCATCTTCCACTGATTCCATTAGCTGACAAACAAGAAAAGATCTTTTGCCGGTCACTATGGAGACGGGTCATTACTCTACCAGCCAGGCAGGGCTGCGTGCAGCCAGACTTCTGGAGATTACATGGCATTTTTTGCATTTGAGCGTTAACAAAAAGTCCCTTATTTTGACTAAAATACACCGATTTTTGGCATATTTACCATCAGGATAAAATCTTGCAGTGTGCATGTCAGGTGTGTGTGTGTGTGTGTGTATGTATGTGTGTGAAAGGCTCTCCACTGATCAGACCCAGCTGTGCTTGATGTGCCGCTCACTCTATTTGAATGCCTCCACTCCAAAATAGCCCTAAATTGCTGTAATGGGCTGCTGTGTCTATTAGCACTTTTAAAGGTAGAGCAGAACTTTTCTCTGTATTTGGAACAGGTATATTAAACTTTGCAGAGATTAAGAGAATGGACGACGCACTCGGGTTCATGATGGAACACGGCGATCGATGTGTTTGTCTGCGGACGCATTAACATTAACATCGGCTCCGTAAGCTCCAGTGGCCGGCGGTGAGCTGAGAGAACATTAGCCTCCTGTTTGCTGATATGACCGATCGATTTATGGAGGAAAGCAAAAGGACAGCCATCAGTGGAGATCTTCCAGATCAGCAGGCCACTCATTACTGACCGATCATCATCACTCGCACTGTTTACCGGCACTCAGCGAGCGGAGCTGCAGAAAAGTGACGCTCTCTCGCTCTCCAGTTATTTCTCATGTCTCTGTATCTTTCTTTCTTTCTTTATCTCTTTTATTAGCTTCTCTTCTTTTCATCACTCTCTCTCTTTCTACTTTCACTGTTTCTTTCTCCTTTCTGTTTGTGCCTTTCTCCTTCTTCACCTCTTCACTCCCTCTTTTCATTTCTCTTTACGCTTCTTACATTTGTTTTGGTTTTGGTTTTTAATTTCACTCTCATTTCTCTTGCCGTATCTCTCTTTATAATCTTGCCTCTCTCTTTTTCTTTCTGCCTTTCTTTTCTTCCTTATCTCTCTCTCACTTCCATTCTGTCTTTCTTTTCTTCCATTCCTTTTGTTTCTCTCCCTTCTTAGTCTTTGCACTTTTATTTTGATGTTCTCCCTTCTTTCTCTTTTTCCTGATACTTAGATTTGCTCTCCCTCTCTTATTTTTCTTTTTTCAGCCTCATTCCTCTCTCTCTTCTTCTTTTTAATGTTCTGCTCTCTCTCTCTCTCTCGCTCTCCATTTCATTCTCTCTGAAGCAGAAGGAGAAGGTAGAGAGGGAGTAAGACAGAACTACGCTCCCCAATTTCTCTTCCTCCTTTTCTTGCTCCTTTCATTTGCTGTCCCTCTCTTCCTCTGTTCTTTGTTTTTGTCTTTGTCTAGTCTCTCTCCTTCTTTCCTTCTTTCTATTGTTCTACTCTCTCTCTTTCTACTGCTCTCTCTCTCTCTCTCTCTCTCTCTCTCTCTCTCTCTCTCCCCTGCAGGAAATGAAAGCTGGATAACACTACAGCTACAACAAATGGCCTCCTCTACATTCTCTCTATTTTTTTTCTCCCTGTGAAGAAAAACAACCCCAAAGCCTGTGGGAGTGGAGAGGGCCATTATTATGAAACAGGAAACTGGAGCCTCCAATCTCTGTAAACTTGGCTCGATGTGCGGACCCCTGCTCAGCTTAGACAGAGATGGTGCAGCAGGTCCGCTTCTCCAGCCTCCCGCCAAGACTCGGCCTCAGTACCGGCCATGACTGATCAGGCCTAAAACCCACACTGACAGTGTATTGTTTCAACCTTAGTGTGGTCAGATAAATAAAAACACTGTTTTTAAGGCTTGGCACAGCAACTCCAACAAGAAAAGCGAGCTGCGGTTTTCCGAACAAGATTTATAGCGTCTCTAGCTCGTCCTCTCTTCCTGAAGAGTCATGCACTTAATTGCCACAAGGGGACGCTGTTGTGTGGCTTTCCATAATGAAACACTTGGAAAACCCATTACATACTCGGAGCTGATGATGATTAGCCGTGTCTCGGGAGATTAGGCGAATATCATCGCGAGTGTTTACGGGGCGAGAGAAGAAATGAAGAAGGGTCAAACTTTCCCGGAGGGTCTTGGGCTTGAGGACCAGCGCCCTGAAGCTTAAGGCTCCACCCATCTTTGTGCAGCTGTTTCAGTGATAACGCAACACGTCTCTCACAGTCCAGCAGACACTGAGCCTCACAAAACAGCTGCCTGTTCCACCCTGCTGCTTCCTTCACACACACCTACCCACCCACACAAACACACACACACACACACACACACACCAGACCATGCAAATGAACATTACATGAACATACATGTGGCTTTTCTGCTGTAAATGGTAAAGTGTGTTGACTAGTAAACTATTTTAGCAGTATTTCAGTTTTCTGATTCTAAATCAACATTTAACTCTAAGGAGAGACAAGCTATAGTGATGACATAGAAAATGTGTGCATTTGTATTGGAAGGGGGATTCCACCCATAAGCAAAGTCATTCAAAATGGTTTGATGTGAAGTGTTCCATGCTGATCAAGTCACAGTGGTGGTGATAGGAACCAGACATCTGACGCGCTACCAAACCAAGCGTCTCTTTTATTACACATCAAAATCAAAATGCAGCTACAGATGTGAGAAACCACGTGATTATGGCAGAAGAGCAGATTAAACAGCAGAAATAGCAACGTTAATGCTCTAAAAGCTCCCTCATGTAAAGTTATTATATACAGAAATACACAAATGCCTGGTTTCCAAAGCATTTTTTTTAGATCTAGATAAGATACATGAAGCCAAATGAGCATTAAAAGGTACATGAAGCCAAATGAGCATTAAAAGGTACATGAAGCCAAATGAGCATTAAAAGAATGAACATCTGGGTTTACTGCTGTGAGTAGTAAATAAAGAAGCTTTATGATTGTTGTAGGGCCTTCGGTTGCCTGGTTCCATGCTTTTACTACAGCAAACCATTTCATAGACCATAGAATCAATTAAAAGCTAAACTAAAATCTATGCTTTTGGTGGAATTTCTTTTTTTTCCTTGTTGCTTTTTCTTCAATTAGAAGTAACTGACAGCAAGTATCACACCTTGCTATAATAATAACTGCCCCTAGTTGGGTATAATCAGGGTAAGGAGGAGCATCTGTTGATTTTTCAGTACAGTATTGCTTAAAATAACACTGTAGTCACTTCGCTTCTCTCGCTATTAGCTGATTAAAGCTGGCCAATGGTAACAACACGGTTATCACCATGGCTCTCTGCATCCTTGGCAACTTATTTTCTGTTTTCTAGTAGCAGCTTGTGACAAACTGGCTTCACGTTGGGTCCAGTATTGTCTTTCCTCACATAAAAAGACAATTCCTCACTGTCTGGTCTGTGGGGCGGTCGTTTCTACCCTTAACCTGAGGTTACCCTTCAAGTGTGGGCAGAAACACACATTTTCCACCATTTTCCCACTCTCTTTAAGTGCTTCTGAATTTGAGCTTGCACTGTTAGCTAGGCAGCAAAATGCACATGCATTTAGTTATACATTATTTACTCTGAAACCCTTTCACATCCTATACATACGTCCACCTCAAGCTCTGCGCAGTGCTTTGAGGAACACTTGAGGCTTCAGGCTCCAGATCTGTGAGAGACAGTCTGTGTGTGTGTGTGTGTGTGTGTGTGTGTGTGTGTGTGTGTGTGTGTGTGTGTGTGTGTGTGTGTGTGTG
>JBBPDB010000109.1:42352-52451 GCA_037974465.1 Brachypetersius altus
TCTGTTATAACAGAAACTTCATCTCTGAAGATTATTAGCCCCGCTTCTCCTAGAACTTCCACAAGTAAGTTCTCTACTGACCTCAGAGCCTCTGTTGCATTGAAGCACCGATACTGAAGGCCAACAGCAACCTCTAGTCCCTCACAATTCCATAAGGTGGCCTGGTGGTTCTGAAGATGCCCTTGCAATCTGAAGGTTGTGGGTTCAAGCCCCAGGACTGCCAATGGCACAAGTGAGGTTCCATCCCCAGACACTGTTCCCTGGGCACCACTGTCAGCAGCCCACTGCTTCACTCAGGCGAACATGGGTTAAATGTAACAGATTCTAGTAATTTTATCCAGGGTCAATATAGTATATGACATAAATAAATGCAATTTAAAAATTTAACACCGCACTCACGCTAGCACCTCCACAGCTAATGGCTTGCCTCCCCACTGACATCTGTGCTGTAAGGATTATGCCTGAGCAGGAGCTAATATCTTAATATCTCCACTGTGAATTAGGAACATGAGGTCCTCGCAGAGACAGCAACGGCCATGTTTTGTAACTCAGAGGTCAGGGCCTTGAGTTTGGATGAGGGTCGGGGTCAAGGCCTACATCGCTACACAGCTGTGTGTCTTTGACAACCCAGCCCAGGCTGTTGTCCGTCCATCCAGCTGGTGAAGTGGGGGCGTAGGGGAATGGATGGGTGGATAATAGGCTGTGTTTAAACTGTTTAAACAAAGCTGTGGAACACAGCTGAGGGCTGGAGGAAGTGACTGGAGTGTGAGGAAGACATTCTGCCAGATGTCATAGATCTTCTCATGATGATACTGATGCGGACCATGAACTTGGGATGTCACTGCTGACTGTATTAGTATCTACAAACAATTTCGAGCAGTGATCAGAGCTTTTATATAGTTCAGATATTACAAAGGGACTTCAAGGTTAAGTAAACTTTCCACATATTATCCATCTCTAAAAGCATATAACCAGTTTTACAGATTTACTACTGTAGAGAATCGAAATAACTTCTTCATTAGTAAAGAATCTAAAAAGACAGAAGAGAAGAGAAGAGAAGGAAATGAATGAGAAGAGAAATAAAGAGAAAAGAAGAGAGGAGAAGAGAATGAAAGAGAAGAAAGGAAAAGAGAAAAGAAGAGAAAAGAGAAGAAGAAAAGAGATGAGAAGAAAATGAAAGATAAGAGAGAAGAGAAACGAAGAGAAGAGAAGAAAATTAAAGAGAAGAAAAAAAGAGAAGAAGAGAAGAGAAGAGAAGAGAGGAGAAGAGAAGAGAAGAGAAGAAAATTAAAGGCAAGAGAAGAAATGAGGAGAGAAAAGAGAAGAAGAGAAGAGAAGAGAAAAGAAGAGAACAGAAGAGAAGAGAAAAGAAGAGAACAGAAGAGAAAAGAAAAGAAGAGAACAGAAAAGAAGAGAAGAGAAGAGAACAGAAAAGAAGAGAACAGAAGAGAAAAGAAAAGAAGAGAAGAGAGGTGAGTTCCAGGGCTGGAGGCCTCACCCAGTCCCTGAAGGTCTCTCATTTCCTCTAATTCATTTTGGGCTCAGACAGCCATGAGTACGTCAGCTATGGCTCCACTCTCACAACCTCAATCAGCACAGAAATATCTCTTCTGCTAGACTTGCCTCAGTTTGATAAGAGAGCCTTGTTAAAACTACAAAAACAATGGGAGCTGTTCTAAATGTGAGCTGCTCTTATTCTCATAATTACATTACAAAAATGCAGCTATTAACCCTGTAAACCTGCATGTGGGCCTCAATTCCTTTCTCTCATAAACATGACTTTTGCATTACCTTCTTAGCAGTTACTCAATAAGGTTTAAGATTAGTAACTGGGTAAAAAGCCTGCAGTTTAAAAATAAAAAAAGAATAGAACCATGAGGATTTGTGGTGTGGAAATAATGTGACATACTTTTACACTGGATAGTGGACAATTAGGCATTCCAAATTTACATGCAATATTGATCACCAAATAACCCTGACCCTTGAGCAGACACTTCACGATCAGATCATAATGCAAGCCATGCAAACACACGGGCTCATGGCCTGGCGCGGAAAAATGTAATGAGTTTTATTTCCTTTGAGGTCACAAATGCACTTCGCCAGTTTCCATTTGAACAACAGGGAGAGGCAAATGGACCTCAGTGCCCCCCGCAGCCACATGCTATGCTGGAGTGCTATAAAATTCTCAGAGTCTGGACCCAAAAATAAAAGCCGGAATTCCAGGCAGTCCTGGGAGAGGCAGCTGGGAAAACAAGGCGAAGATGGTCGGGATGCTTGTCTTGCTAGACTTGCTAGAAGAAAGAGTTAAAACAGGCCTCAGCATGCAACCCCCCCTCTGCTGCTTCCCTGTCACCCTGAGAGTGTCACCCATGTGTCCCTCACCTGTCACAGCCTCCTTGTGACAGCTGGTCCTTGATTCCTCCACGGCCTCCAAAACGCCCCTCCCATTTCTTCTTAACACCTCGGAACGTAAACACCCCCCTCCAAAACCCTCCGCCACCTGTTCCGCTCTAACACTGTCTGCGCTGTGAAACTAATTAAGTTGCACCCTATCCAACAGGTAGCCAGTAATAACAGGATAAGAGCACAGGGGGACCACTAAGCTGTGCAGTCATGGTTTGACTCCGCAATCCATATTAGGAAACTATACTGCAAAAAAACACCCCTTTTTGTAATCGCTAGTTTTGTGATGTCACAAAAACCAACACGTTTACACATATCAACCTACCAACAGCAGAAAGAGGTGGTATGCAGGGCGGCCAGTCAGATCAAATCTCATTTACATACGTCTTTAAAGGCACAGAAACAACATCAGCCAGTTTAATTATAAGGGATGAAGAAAATTGGTCGTAAACTGAATTACAGCACATAAAGCCATACTAATGTTATTAGTGGATCTCAGGGGAAGTAATAAAAAATATAATGCAGAAGCAATGAAAACTGCAGGAAATGTGCTGTTTAATAAATGTTTTGCTGGCACATTTTAAGTATAAAAAATACAAAATGCATTTACATGCTCATAAACTGAGTAATCGAATCAATGTGAATGTAATATGTAGTATTTGGGGTCTTCCCCATGGAGTCTTATTGGTGTTTTAAACCCAAATACATACATGCAACCCACATGCTTTGTAAAAATGCATCCCAGTCGTGGGATGGAAATTCGAACTGCGCATAAATGTCTCAAGTCCCCAGACACACACGTTACCATGCACTACCCTGCTCTACCCCCCGGGGAGGCCAACATACACCACTCAACTCATTACACACGCTGTAGTTCCAATGTTTCTCCATCGCAAGGTGACCCCGCCCTTGAAAACAAGGAGACGGCTTGTCTACACCAAGCACAACAACTGATCTATAAAGCACAGAAATCTGACTGGAAAGAACAGTTAAGTGCTGAAGTGCTAAATAGCGAGCTTCCCAAGGCGCTGTAGTAAAGCCATGAAATCAGAGCGTATCCACAACAAAAGCCTGTACTTTTAAGCCTGGCTGCTCTCGCTCCTCTCTGATGTAAAGCTATAAACAGGAAACAGATTTTAATTTAGCTAATAGCTATGGAAGCAGGAAAAACACGCCAGGCTAAATCAGCATTCTCCACAAAACACATGCGAGTGGCTGTATACCGTAGTCTCAAAACAAGCCCAGTAAACGGATAAAAGTCCATTAGGGCAGGAGACCTCGGAAGAAAAAAAAAACATAATTCCATGGACTGGGTCCAAGAACTGCCCCATGGGATTTTCTCGGGACGCTGACTAGGATCATGAGCTGCAGTTCTTTGAAGTTACAAAACATGTAGGTGTCGGGCATTAAGGGGTCCTTGGAGAGCAAAGATGATACAAGCTTGCTGTAGCTCACCAACACAACAACTGTTTTACATTACAACAAGCGTGTATGTTATCACGCCCCATTAGTGTTGAAAAAAGCTCCTAAATTCATCACAATATGGTGCCTGGGAGGTCTTTCACAACAAGGTGCGAAGTGACCCAACACCCACAGCTCTGTGGGGTGTCTGGGTTAACACTATGTTTGGAACTCACCAACCATCTGGACAGTCTTTAAACTCACAGCATTAATATTTTCCTAGTACCCACAAAGCCCTGATCCCCCCAGCCATTAACAAATAAAGTAACACTCCAATCATGCTGAGACAACACCCTTAGCAGCAATTTCCAACTGGTAAACCGAAGTTTATTTTGTTCTTCTCATTGGGAAAAACACCAATAAGCAATACTACAGGAATTTTAACAAGATTCCTATTTAAATCTTATAGTAAATTCGAATTCTTATTTTTTACAGACTGCTCTGAGAATATTATACAGTGTTACAGTTTTTTAAAAAAAAGTATTTATACTGCTTTAGAATTGTTTTACTACGCTTTCTTGACCAACCAAACTGGTTCACAAGGAGTCGTATCTGGCACCCGTATCTAATACGTAAACATTTATATTCCAAAATGTATAAACTGTGACTAAATCCACCTGGAGAAGCCTTCAGTGTCTCCACTTGTAACATTTAACCGAGGTGTTCTGCCACACCAGAATCCCAATAAAAAATGATTACACCAAAAAAAATCCAAATCCATTCACCAAAACCGCTCCCATCCACAAAACAAATGAAAGATCTCAAGAAAATCAAAGTGCCACGAAAATACTGAGACATTACAGTAAAATGGTTCCATTGGGTTAGAAATGCAGTAAAAAGCCTCAAATGTGTCATTAAAACTATAAATGTGTCATTAAATATCAGTTTAATGTATCAGTAAAAAAATTAATTCATCCGATACTGATGCCAGTACAGAGCATCTGTCTCTCCTCAATAACGTCATAACCTCATAAAATACTACACACTAACATACACTATATGAACAAAAGCACTGGGATGCACCTGTTTGTCAGGGTGTGGACTAGACCCCTTTACTTCCAGTGAAGGACAATCTTGATGTTTCAGCAGACCAAGACATTTTGGCCATGCTTCCAACTTTGTGGACCCAGTTTGGGGAAGAACCTTTTCTATTCCAGCGTGACTGTCTCCTAATGCACAAAGCAAGCTCCATGAAGACACGGTTGAATGAGTTCATTATGGAAGAACTTGCCTGGTCCACACAAAGCCCTGACCTCAACCTCATCCAGCACCTTTGGGATGAACTGGAATGGAGATTACGAGCCAGGGCCTCTCGCCCAACATCAGAATCTGACCAAATTCCCATAGAAACTCCAAAATCTTGTGGAAAACCTTTCAAGAATAGTGGAAGTTGTAATGTCTCTGTTACTGTAATGGTCAGGTGTCCCAATACTTTTGTACATATAGAGGGTAGGAGGTCCCGCCTGACTCTGATACTAAACATCAGACCCACCTGCTGAACCTGAACACAGAAAAGAGACTAAATGCGCTAATCGCTGACTCGAATTCGGTTCGGAATAATCGGTTCGGTGGAAACCGACTCGAACTTTGCAGGCAGTGTCGAACCGAACCGGCCTGCGCGTGGTGGCGTGACGCCACGAGTGTTACTGGTTCCAGTTAGTTAAGGTAGTCAGTCAGTGCGTCTAAAAGGGGCTTCTCTGGATGAGGCTGGAGGGCTGGAAGGGTTTTTTTTTAATTTACGGGGGAAAGTCTGACAGAGAATAAAATTAAAATTAAATCACGCGCCAGTGAAGGTGTGGCACAGTTTATTAAACTGTTGCACGGCAGTGGCACACTGCAACATCTAAAGAGGTAATCGCCTTTTTTTTTTTTTAAAGAAAAAAGCACAAATAGGAGACGTTACCCATGTATAAGGTGGCAGTGGGGTTTTTCCTAATAAGCACTATACGATGCAGATAATGAGATTGTATACAGAATTTGAAGGATAAAAGTCATACAGTCCATGCTTTCGTAAGAAGGAGACATTACGCCCTCTCAATAACAACCACAGCAGCACCAGGACCCGACCACGCCTGTTTGCATCCATTCTCTCCTGCACCGTTAGAGCACAGCCATCAGGCCAGAGCTCAGGACTGCTAACCAAAATCCATCATACTCACAGAACCAGTCCTCATAACCAACCCAAGACTGAGAATAATGGACAAAAAACAGCTGTTAAAACAGGCAAATCACTGTATCGAGTTGCATTGATCTCATTGATCTCACAACAAAATGTCTAATATCTGTTTTTACCGTCATGAAGCATTTTATTTCCCGTGCAATAACACTGGCCCATCCCTGACATCTCATGCCCTAATGCAGGACTCAAGTGAATTTAATTGCACTTACCAATCGAAGAATAAGCAATGAACTTCACCGCGATACAGCAAGCAAGCGAGAGAAACCTGGCCGAGCAGCAGAATCCGCACTGCCTGCCTCTCTCTCTCCAGGCAGCGTTAAGGGCTTTTCCCACCCGTATTCAGGCAAGCCGCGCCCTCCTCGTGCTCTGATTGGCTGAGCCTATCGCGCCTCTTGCATTACGATTGGTTAAAGTTTTTTGCTTATTAACATAGAACCACACAGATAGAGTCAGATTGAGATTGCGTGTAGCCTACTAACCAATCGCAGTGAGAGGAAGGCGGGACCTACCGAAAAAAGGTGGGAAAAAAACACTAGGCGCCTCACAGCAGAGCCACTGCTGCACTGAACGGGAAGGGGCGGGGCTACAGCGACACACGGTCCAGCTCAAACACAGACAGCAGCCTGGAGCCGAGGGCAAGAGGGGCAACACACTCAATTTTATACTAAAACAATATAAGATAAGAGAACTTGAACTCGTACTAACGGAGAAAAGATTATTAGTGTAATGGTTAGTGTAATTATTTAGTGTAAAGGTTAGTGTAATGTTTAGGGTCTGGTTCAAAAGGACACAGCAAATTAATTTAAAGACAAATGAAATAAAATAAAAAGGTAAATAATCAAATGAACTATTACTCAAATTACACGGGTCAAAATCATCAGAGATAAATTTATATGGGTTCTGTAGTGTTTTTCATGCTGTTTTGTTTTTCCCACACGTAAAGTGTTTGTACTGAAGCTAGTTCTATACTGCATGATAGTTGGTTTAATGATCATATAATGATCATATGCTTAGCGTTTCTGAAGAAACAGTGGTAGCTGACTGACACTGATCATTATATCTATGTCACAGTGTGGCCTGTCTGACTTCACACTGAAAATATTGAAACAATGATTGGTGAAACTTGATTGGTGCCGGTGGTTTAATAAAAAATACATGCAAGTCTATTACAGATATAATATTATTCATAATTCGAAAAGTTGATGTGACTGAAAAAACAGAAAGCAGATCTGAAATCAGCATGAAAAACTGGTTTAGAAAAGTGTGTAGTGCTTTCTGATAACTGCAATTTTTTTTCTTGACCTGCATTATTATTAGTAGTAGTAGTAACAGTAGTAGTAGTCTTATGAGCCGTTTATGTCTCCACATATGTCGTACTGTATGTGAATATTTTATGAATCACAGTAGAGATTCTGGGGCTGTTATAAAATGTTTGGGCCTATTGGCTAAGAGCTGGACCCTGCCACGCCCCTGCTGGACCCCCATCCATTAAGCTTTTAAAGCTGATTGTTATTAATCAGTTTGCTGCTTTGCTTGCTCATGCGCCTGCATCCGGAATTCATTCATATTTCATGATGCACTGCTTCAACATATGGAGCAGCACTGGGTGGATCAAAACAATCGCTATGTGAGTGTGTCTGACAACACTCGAGACTGTGTCGCTTTTGTGATTTTTTTTTAAATATTTTTTTTTTGCAGCGCAGCCCAGTTTAAGATGACTGTAGCAGTAATAAAAACTGGTGGAAAGGATGTTAATTTGGCTAATTTTACAAGTATGCATGGACATTTGAAAACATGCATACATTGTTTTCATTAATATCAAAATATGTTTCCTTTAATGCTGACTAATGCTCAGTAATCAGAATCTGACATTCGGAGGATGAACACTAATATCCATGTGCAAAATCATGTAAAATTCCAGTCAACAACCAAGTTGTCAGTGTTCACGGCTGCTTGGCAATGAGCTGAGATAACAGTGCAAAGTGCAAACAATCCTAGGAAGGAAATTATATGAATTAAATTATATGGAAATCTTATATTATCAGTGCAACAAATATTTATTTGCTTATAGTAGAATAAATACAAATACAAACAAAGTCTGTGAATGTGTTGAATACCACTGACCAGTTGGTGAAGTTTTTCAGTTTGTATTAATTTAACCATGTAACAAGATCTCAGTCACTAGACTGAAAAGAAGAATGAAACTGATTATTGTTTAAAGTGATTGATTTTGTATCCCCTGGTGATGCCACATCCATCCAGCCAGGAGTCCAAGAGAGCATAACTGGCCTCTTGCTCTCTCTGGGTGGGTAGGACACCCCCCCACCCCCCGATGCAGCATGATGTTTGCCTGCATGGATGTCTGTTAGTTGACGTAGCAGATTGTGTTCTGACTAGTGAGTGGAACTGGCTATAGCAAGAATCGTATACTATCTATGCAACAAGTATTTATTTGGTTATAGTATAATAACTTAGAAAAAACACTAAAAAATGACATTTAAAGTCACTGAACGTGTTAGCTACCACCCACCAGATCGTTACGTTTTCACTGTAGCAGTTTGTGTCCTGACTAGAGGTTGGAACTGGCCATGAAAATCCCAAAGAGGAAAATAAATTGTTGTTCTTTTTACTGCAGTTAGTGTTTACTTGAAGTCATTCAATTGTATATGATTTGTTTACAAGTAAAACACGCCCAAAAAACAGTTTTCACTCCTAATGACCAGCACGTGGATAAAGACTTCAGGTTCCTGACTCTTGCTCTTGTAACTCCATAAATGACAGTTTGGGATTATAATAAGTAGGCTATTGAATTCTTCATAAAAGTTGCTGAATAGTTTTTTGTGAGTGAATAATAATGATATGTAGCAGCGTGTGTGTGTCAGTTCACTGTATGGGGAGGTTCTCCTGCTGGGCGTGACTAAAAACGCTGACCGACTGCTTCATCTTCCACATTTTGGGCCTTTAATCCATGCTGAGACCCCCTTTAGCAGATCAGTTTTTTCCGTCGCTCACTTAGAGCTCCCCACATCAGGGCCTGGTCTGGTGGAGAGGGCCCCTGTGGACTCACACATCTGCTGACGGGAGAGAGAGAGAGGGGCATGCTGGGAAGAGTTCAGCCCCTCCGTGCTCTGGAATGCGTCCGTCCCCCTCTCAGCCCCCCTCTCAGTCCATACAAATGCTCCGTGACGCTGGATGAATAGACAGATAGGTAGATAGATAGATAGATAGAGATATGTAGACATTGAAAAAGAGTGAGAGATTGAAAAAGAAAGAAAAACAGGGGGACAGATAAAGAAATGAAGGGAAAGGGGCAGAGAGAGCAAGAGAAGAGTGATAAAGAGTGTGAGAGCGAGAATAAGAAAAAAAGGAGGTGGGGGGCAAACATAAAACAGATTTAAAGCAGAACAGGGTTAAACAGGACAACAGAAGTGTGTTTGGAGGGCTGGGGGGGGTGGGGGGGGGCAGGGGGGTTGGATGCAGCTGTGGTGTGTGTTCAGGGTGTGCTCATCTTACAGCTCACAAACTGCCAAGACTCAGCCCAGAGATCGCTCTCCACTGTCAAGATGTTACAGCAAAGATTTGTGTGTGTTTGTGCGTCACGGCAAACTCTGCACTGATTTAACACAGAAGACCGCCACACACACCACAAGCAGTTTATGTACAGTAACACTAACAGTAATGCAACACGCTCTGGCTTTGCTTTTCCGAGTGACAGAGGTTCGGCTTTGTGTGGTTTAAAACACCAAAGTATCTGCAGAGTTGGCGAAAACATCTCTGTGAGCCTGAATCGGTTTATTGCTGGAAGATGTTTTAGAAGAAAAAAGATTGTTTTGATTTCTGGCTGCTGAAAGATGTTGTTGGGTTCAAATCAAAAGCACATAAGTTTTGAAAATGCTTGCTGCCCTTTATATATACAGCCCCTACTGTAGACACCTGTTTATCCAGAATCTCTTTTAAAATCATTTGGCATTCAGAACAAAGTTAATGATGCTACAGAGATATGTATGTATATATTAGTCAAGTAGAGCTTCGTAGTCATCCCAGCCATATGATATA
>JBBPDB010000109.1:52551-63576 GCA_037974465.1 Brachypetersius altus
CTCTCTCTCTCTCTCTCTCTCTCTCTCTCTCTCTCTCTCTCTCTCTCTCTCTCTCTCTCTCTCTCTCTCTCTGCCACTGCTGACCTTTCTTAGGCAGTGTGAGTTTTTGTAGACAGGAGTAAACAGACCCCAGGGACGACATCAACAAACAAGATGGTAAAGGAAGAGGGAGGTGGGGGATGAAAGGATGTCAGGAAGGGCTGTGGAGAAAAACACACCACAGAGGAGTTCAGTAATAGAGGCAGTACTATGTTTAAGCATGTTAAAGCACATATCTGTAAAAAAAAAATTCAATACCTTTTGCTTTTGTTGGTACATTTCAAAGTGTAAAATGGGGGGCAGTCACAGGGTTCCAGTTGAGACTTAAAAGCCCCTAAATCTTGCAGGATAACAATTAGGGGGTAAATAGCTAAATGGAAAAATCTTCAAAACTGTGTGTAACATAAGTCGGTTGAGCATTTGCTTGAGTTAAAAAAAAAGTTATAAGATAATTAACTTGTTTCCGACTCCTTTCCCAAATATTTTATCCGTCTACAATCCACCATAACAATCAAAAATACATTTTATCCTCATCCCCCAGGTCCCCCAGTTTCACACACATTCATTTACCCACATATGAGGTACATTTTTAATATTTGTTTATTTATGTATTTATTTATATGTTTATTTATGTATATATTTATTTAGGTCCTAATTCATTCATTTTAGAGCAGCAGCATTCTAAACCAGGATGAAACTGTCACAACTTTTGTCACAGGTTTTTAAGCCTTAAACCTATGAGCAAATAGACCCAGATGTCATGTCCTACATAGCAGAAACTCAATCATTTATTAATTCTGAATCATGTTTGTAACTACACAAATAGTTTAAGACCCATAACCAAGTACCAGCAATGTTGTATTCAGACAGATCCAAATATTACATTAAAAAACATATAGGTGCCAAGCAATTCTCAAATAATCCATCAATATGTTCAGTATTGTTATGTCTAGTGAAATAAGAGGATAAGTAAAGAGGCTATACATTTAGATCTTAATGCAGCTCTTAATGCACCTGTAAGCCTGGTGTGTCCCCTAACCCGATTACTGCCTTGAACCCTGAACCTGTCTTTGCAATGCGGCCGCTTTCCTTCAGACACAAGGAAGGAGAGAAGACAGTTAAGCTGAACTGAAATTCACTAAGCACAGTCTTATTTTGTTCATGGCAGGTGTTTTATGGGACAGACAGTAACCCTGTTAGCAAACTAAGCTTCAGTGGACATTTGGATTGGAACTGATAAAAAAAAAAAAGGCTTTCATTTTGTATGTAAATCCTGTTCGGTAAAGACCAGATCTAAAAGTGTTTGCATTGCTTTCCATGTAATATGGGTATAATAAAAGTTAATATATAATAATAAGTTTGGGATGTTTATGGGTTAAGTGGGCTGATGTTGGGCAAAGGTTCAATTACCTAAGCACTGCCTCTTCAGGCCACTGTCTAGATAATCTATTCTTTACCTCTGCACACTTCAGATCTTGTTTACACTTCTAAATGTTTGTTTGATTATTTGAATGATTCTTTCTGCATATTTTTATTACATAGTTCTAGCCTATAATTTTCCCTTTAATTTGATGTAACTATATTGCACAGTCTCACAGGCATTTCAGGGGAACATCTCACTACATGTTGTACTTGTATAATAAGATGTATACAAGTACAACATGTAGTGAATCTTGAGTCTTGACTCTAGAGACTGATGATGCTGGTCTGGTTTTTAACACTGTCCATAGAGAACCAGAGTTGGTAAGAAATAATGAAACCATTGGTAAATTGGGCCAGTGTGTGATTATTTTAGCATTGGCTCTTCAGGTTAGTGTCTAGCTTGGCGATGCTGTTCAATGATTCTCAAGCTAGTCTACAGAGACCTCCAGGTGGTGTACAGTTTTGATCTACCCAACTGGCAATACAGGACAGAGAGGAAAAAGTGGACCATCTGAGAGATCCTGAGGAGCAGTTCAAGGACTACCAACCAGCGACACTAGCCTGAAAACGCACTGCTAAAGTAATCACACATTGGCCCAATACACAAACAACTTAATGGGCACTCTCTTGGTGCACTGGGAACAGATCTGCCCTATTTGCCTGGCAAATAAAATAAACTTTGTTGATGTTAAAAGTTTCTCTAATCTTGAATCTTTTGAACATGATTTATTTTTTCCCAGGACAACAGTCATAAAATCTCATATATTAATTCTCTTATAAAAGTTTCTAAATTACAAAGAAGAAAAATTTTTGGTTCCCTAAAGAACTTTTCAGTAATGGCAGCTTAAAGTATGAGGAAGGTATGTGTGGGCTAGAGAATTATTTTTAAACCAGTAAAAGGAGATACACTGGTATGAATACGTTTTTCTAAATATTTTTGGCTGAGTATCCAGGAAAAGTCTGAAATGGCAGAAGCGTTTGTTTATAGGTTATTTAAACTTTTAGAAAACTTAAACTTTAAAACAGAAAACTTAACCTGTAAGTTCCTAAACTTCCGTGGACATAGCGGGGATTGAACCCAAGACCTCCTATATGCGAAGCACGCACTCTACCAGTTCTACTACTAAGCTACATCCCCAACCAAAACCTCTTTCACTGAAAAGCAAATTCGCTGCCTGAAATGTTCTCGCTCCAAGTGTTTTTCAAAGCACAGTTCTTTCAGTGCGCACTTTTAAAATACTGCTTTAAAGAACAATTTTTGAGAGCTTTGTTTATTTAGCCTGCGTGTAAATATAACTCAGTACATTAAAATAAAAGTACACTCGTTAAAAGATCTGGGATGATTTGAGTGATATTTTTGCAAAAATTAAATTAAATTAAAATAAAATAAATAAAATAATTAAATATATAATTTAGCTCTAATAAACAATAATTTCGTAAACAAAATGTGAACTTTTTAAGCTAACAAACCAGACATTTCTCCTTAACTGAAAAATTGCATTGAAAAATCAACACCAATTCTATTGTGGAAATGAATAATATAAAATAATATCTTTCGTATACTGTTCCAGTTCCAGTGGTACCAGTGGCTTCCTGTTCAGTGGTACCATATTGGTTTCGAAAAAAAACCCCCATAAAAATATACATGTAAGCAAATATAGATTTAGTTTTAAACTCATATCTAGTTTAAACTAGTAATGTTTATTGGAATATATGTTTCTATATATTTTTATTATAAAGTTTTTTGCCATCTCTTTATTTTTATTTCTTGTAGACAAATTTCAGGGGCAAATTTCATAACATCTTGTCGATATATAACTGTGACAAATTAGGAATCTTGAATCTTTTTTATTCTCATAACTTTTTAAGTATAGTTTTGTATTTGATAAGACACTTGTTTTTCATAAAAACGTTTAAAGATAACGTATTCTTGTTTCGTTTGACTCAATTTTCAGGCTAACTGGCTACTGGAGTTTAATTTAAATTTTTTAGGATTTTTAGGGGCTTTTTAGGGGCATTTCGTCTGGTAAAACTACGCTCTTCGTTAATTTTAATATTGTTTTAATTTTTAATATTAATATTAGTGCGTAAAATAATAAGGTTGATTGTCAAAAAGTAAGTATTTAATGAATTAATTAAATTAATAGTTAAAAGCTGCAGAGGCTGGATTGAAGATTGATGTATGTATTTCTTTATTTAATTTGCAACATTTTCGAGTAATTTTAAAGCAGCAAAACTCCAACAGAAACGTCAGTTTTTTTAAGTTACCAGAAAGAGAAACGCATTCATGTGTATTTTTCCACAGTATATTACTCTTAGATGGGCTGAAGAAATAAATTATATTAGTTGTAATAAAGATTTTAGTAAACAGAATTTCGTTTTATTTTCCAAATAATGTTAACTTTCTAACTATAAATTGAGAATATGTGCGGAAATTGCGTTTCTCCAGGCTCAATATGCAGACATGCAAGACAAGTGCAGGCAAGACAACATACGGACATTGTAAACATCTCACTTCTAACCCAGAAAGTAGGTAAGACCGCGCAAGACAGCACAGTACAAAGAAAAAAATTATATATATTTTTTTGAAGGAACATGATCACGACGGAGATTTAACGAAAAATGCACATTGACACCTTAATTAAATTTAAGAATCCGCAGAAACGGACACATAAACTGCTCTTGGACAGAATTCTTTTAAAAATAGAAAAAGAAAGAATCGAAAAAGAAAATAAAACTCGCACAAAAGGTTATAGCACTCTCCTTATGGACCACGGACAAACATGATATACTCATACTTTGGAAACAAATAGCCCCTAAGTACGGTATAAATAAATAAATATTTATACAATGTTAAATATTTAAATAAAAAAATAAACAATTAATTAAAACGCTGAAAACAGTGAAGGCATATACAATTGTAGGCTGCCCGAAAACTGTGTAAAACACATTTTTTCCGCGTGTTTTAAGAAGTTTCAAATAAGGGGAAGGTCTACTTTTGGGATTTTCAGACAAACTGTGGGAATCTGAGCGCCAGCCACAACGTTATTCAGCGATACAATACTTCATATGTTTTTTAAATGTATTTACATTTTAATATTAGATGGTCAGGGTACTACAGTGTCACTAAAATCGACTCCAGTTAAATAATTTCTCGGAGTAAAAGAGGTGTAGTGGCTTTTTTTGTTTCTCCCACCCGCTTTCGGACAAGCCCTGCCTACATTTGCTCTGATTGGCTGGTTGCGTCGCGTTTCTTGTGCTGTTATTGGCTAGCAATTTTTTGTTTTGGTTCTGATTGAAATTCAACCACTGGCCAATCAAATTGCAGGAGGGCGTATCTGTCCAAAAATATTCAAACATTCAGTTTCATTACTAAGTGTAGCCACTAGAGGCGCTCAAATCTCAATTCGCCACACACATAGCAGGACTGATTCAACGTTTTTTTTTTAAATTAAAGTATTTTAGAGAACCTTTCGCAGCAGTGCACACACACACTACTGTTAACTGTGGTGAAGCGTCTCCAGCATGAAATAAAGGAAACATATGAGTGAAAATGTGTGTAAACAATGGGGGCATAAATGAATGAATGAATGAATGAATGAATGAATGAAAAAAAGTATTTAAATAAATAAGTTATTTATATATACACATCAGTTCCGTGAATCGAGCATTGTTTGTCAAAATGTTTGATGATCGCATCTGATATTTTATTCCAAGAGAGGACACGCCTTTACTTGGATTTACCAAGTATTTCTTTCTTGGTGAATTATTTATTGAACTATAAATTAAATATTAATAGGTCGAGTTCACTCTTTTGTCACAATGTTGCATTTATTACATTTATTTTGTCTGCTGCTCCAGACAGGCCCCCCAGACTGTATTTAATTTGTTTTTTGTTACCGGATTTTTTTTTGTTTTGGGCACATTTCTTTTGGGGGGTCGGGTTTGACAGACGAATATACATAAATAGATGGATAGATAGATAAATAAACAATACCCCCCCCCCCCACACACACACACACACACACAAAAAAGAAACGATTCATGTTGTTCCTAAAACTCCTTATGATCAACACCGAATTAGTGCGCATTGGTTTTCCTATGTTGGGGGACATCATGGAAGTAAAGAAACAAACAAACAAGCCCCAAAACTGTAAAATGCACTGAAGCGCCTCCTACATGACAGACAGCCGGCCGTTCCGCGCGCGCTGAGTGTATGTGTGTGTCTGTATGTGTGTGTGTGTGTGTGTGTGTGTGTGTGTGTGTGTGAGTGTGTATGTGTATGTGAGTGTTGGGTTTATTATCTCCGTCCCTCCTCCCGTGCGCTCGAGCTGCTGGAATAAAGGCGGAAAGCGGGGAGCGCGTCCTGCGAAAAACATTTCTCACCAAGTTCCCAGCTCCTCCTCCTCCTCCTCCTCTTCTTCCTCTTCCTCCTCCCCTCCACCTCCAGAGCCGCTGCTGCCTCTTTAATGCTGCTTTAATTACTAATTTCTCGACTCTCGAGTCCTGGAAGCCCCGTCATGCGCGCGGCGGTGGCGGCGGCGGTGCTTCCTCCTCCTCTTCCTCCTCCGTCCAAGCGCGCTTGACCCCCTTTTTGGCATTTCTTTCATAAGGATCTATCATTATAGACGTTATTTCTATTTCTAGTTTTGTAGGGTGGGAATGGGAGATCAGCTGGAGCACACCATGGTGCAGAAGTCCACGTCGTTCAGCATCAAGAGCCTCCTGCTGCCCTCCAAGCTGGAGGAGGAGGAAGAGGAGGGCGCCGGGCTCGCTGAGAGACCCGAGGGAGCCCGGGAGCACGAGGAAGAAGAGCACGAGGAGGGCGAGCAGCAGCAGCAGCCGCATCACCATGAAGACCAGCATCAGCCAAGCAAAGGAGGCAAGCACGACAAGCCCCCGTTCAGCTACAACGCGCTCATCATGATGGCCATCCGGCAGAGTCCCGAGAAGCGCCTGACGCTCAACGGCATCTACGAGTTCATCATGAAGAACTTCCCGTACTACCGCGAGCACAAGCAGGGCTGGCAGAACTCCATCCGTCACAATCTGAGCCTCAACAAGTGCTTCGTGAAGGTGCCACGCCACTACGACGACCCGGGCAAGGGCAACTACTGGATGCTGGACCCCTCCAGCGACGACGTCTTCATCGGGGGCACCACGGGAAAGCTGCGCCGGCGCTCCGCCACGTCCCGCGGGAAGCTGGTGATGAAGCGCGGGCTCCGCTTCGCCCCGCTGGGGCTCGGGCTGGGCGAGCGCGCGGGGAACCCCCTGTACTGGCAGCTGTCGCCCTTCCTGCCCCTCCACCACCACCACCACCCGCACCCCCACCATCACCATCACCACCCGCCCTACAATGGCTCGGCTCACGCCTTCCTCAACCAGGGACCTGCGGGGTACGGTTCTCTTCTGCCCGGAGCCGAGGCTCTCTCCAACGGTGACGTGGCTGGTCGGCCAGTGCTGGGCGCCTCGGTGGGCGGGTACAGTGTGAGCTCGCCCCCGGCCGGACTGCTGGCGGCTGCGGCGGCTGCGGCCGCGGGACACGACGGCTACTTCGTGGCCGGAGCGCAGCAGCCACAGACCCTCCAGAGCGCACCGCACTACGGGCTCTCCAGCAGCCCACCGGAGACCCTAAGAACTAGCCTGCCTTCCTTCACCTCCGCGCTCTCCGGGGGTTTCTCGGGAGTCCTCGCGCACCACAAGAGGGTCGCGCCGAGCTCCTTTCACAGCTGAGCGGCACACCCGAGCCCCCAGTTCGGAGCTAAGACAATCCAAAAACAACAACAAAAAACTTTCCCAGGACCCCTCACGTGTTCCCCCTCCAACAACACGAAACACGCAGGCTGTCCTTTTGTTGTTTTGTTTTGAGTTTTTTCCTAAGAATCCAACCTGGTTATTTTTGGCTTTTTTTCTCTTTTATTTTTTAATTTCTTTTTCATACCTATTTAATTATAGGATTTTGTACCAGTGGTATGATGTCACACCAAAGGCAATACACGTATAAGGGTGTTTTCTATCATCATTATTATTATGAATAATAACTGCTATAATGAATTATTATTATTATTATTTAAACCATTTATTTGTGACTTGTTGGGAACGTATGTGTCTCCTCTCTCTAACTTCTCTCTCCCTCTCCCTCTCTTTTCTGGGTTCGGCGGTTAGGGGTCCTTTATTTATATGAGTATATAATTAGCTGTTAGCTCTTCTCCTCTGTGAATATTGAACGTCCTGTACTGTGAATGCGCCTTAACACGTTCATTCAGGGTTTGACAAAACGGAGAAGGTTTTTCTAATACACACACACACACACACACACACACACACACACACACACACACACACACACACACACACACACACTCTCAGGTCATTAAGCGTCCTGACAATGAATTTAGAAGCGCGTGGACCAGATATCAGTATAATATGATATAATAATGATATGCAATGTTTACCCACTGATTTACCTCTTACCTCTTAGGGCAGGGGGTCTGCTTGGGCCTTTGGGATTCAGGCTTTAAAAACAGAAGGGTCTTGTGTGTGCGTGTGTGCTTGTGTGTGTGTGTGGGTGTGTGTGTGTGCGTGTTTGTAAGTGTTTTAAAGCACCCGTTGAGCTCTATGAGAGCTGCACTTTGTGTGGTGGTGACACCAGAGCTGCTGCACGTGCTGATTTGACTGTTAAACACAGTGACTTCAGAGTGTCAGTGTTAGGGCCTGAGTCCGTCAGTAGCAATATTCTGATCCCCACCATCCTGGGCAGTTTAAAGACGGCGGGCTTTTCTTTTTTCTTTATTTCTATTAATTAACACACTAATCGACCCTCCCCTTGGCATTCCTTGTACTTTGTTTTTCTTTGGTCACTCATTCGCCTCTCCCACCATCACCTCCAGCCTGCGTTTCTTTCATTTTTCCCTTCGGTTCATCCTATACTCGAACCCGGAGGGGAACTTGGTTTGTAAAAACTGTAGCTCGAGTTTATATTTATTTATTATTATTGTTATTATTATTATTATTATTATTATTATTATTATTTTGCACCTTTAATTACTGTTAGCCATTCAATGTGCGTTTGTACTAGTTTGTTGTTTTTTGTTATTATTATTGTTATTATTATTATTATTACTATTATTATTGGTTTTCTGTACAGAAATGCTGAACCTGGTTCAGAACAAAGAAATAAAGTATTGTAATATTTCTGTATGAACACAGAGTGCGTTTCCTCCTCTGAGCCCTAGTTTGGTGGCTTAGCGGTTCCAGTGACGTCACCCGAAAAACGTAAAAGACACGTGAGTCCGTTGGCAGCACTGCTTCTTCAGATTGTGAAGTCAGGGTTGAACTACAGTGTAGAGTTTAAAAGCATCGCAGCACTTTCATGGTTAAAATCAGGCCAACAGAACGTCCAGTTAATCAGTTAATTCATTCAGCATTCCTGATTTTTGCTTTGCGGTTACCACGTGCACAAACATATCTTTAATTCAAACAACAACAAACACACATTCCGCCAGCAAACCAGTTCCTTGGCTTTGTTTATAATGAAGCACTAAGGTGACAATGTTAGCGTTAACACAACATTGGGCGCACACTTGATTCCCCTGGCCTGCTGATTTTATTTTCTGGTAGTATTTTTGGCGGCGGGGAGGGGCTGGATTGGAGGCTGGGGCGCACATTTACTATGTAAGCAGGCTGCTTTAAAATATATATATTAGAATTAATGCTGTATATTCTATTTATGTATATACAGAATACGAGTTTTTGGCGTGGGGAGGGGGTTGATTGGCGGCGGGGGTACACTCACTATGCAAGCTGAGTGTAGTAGAAACACCCCATATCCACTACCAGTCAAAAGTTTAGACACACCTTCTTATTCAATGTTTTTTCTTTGTTTTTATTATTTTCTACACTGTAGATTAATATTGAAAACAAACAAAATGATGAAGGAAAACATGGAACTATGCAGTAAACAAAGCAAAATATGTTTTGTAATAAGGTAATAATGGACTGTTGTTTTTTTACTTAGTTAAGCGGTTCTTGCCATAATGTGGAGGAGAACCTTAGTCGAATAGTACACACACTAACTGTGTACCAACATGGTCCCAAACACATTAAGAAGCCAAGAAATCCCACTAATGAACCTCACCTGTTAATTAAATATCATTACAGGTCGAATCCTCATGAGTCTGACTGAAAAAATGCCAAGAGTGTGAAAAGCTGTCATCAGGAGATTTTTTCAATATTAATCTCCATTGTAACCAAAAATAAAAAAATAAAACAAAGGTAATCGTTGAATGAGATGGTTGATTACTGAACACTTTACAAGAACTGAACCCTGAAGACAGACGGGCTCCCTGGTGAAGGTCTGGAAGCTCGTGTCACCACAATGAAAAGGAAGTTTGGATACCAATTCAAGTGAAAAGTGAAGTGAAAGTGATCCAAATTCGGATCCAAACTTCCTTTTCATAATTATGAATTATGAAATAATTAATTGTACCATAAGAAAAAATTTGTGAAATTCTGAAAAAATATCGGCAATCTAACAGCATCGTCGCTACAGAGCTCACAAATATTTATCCATAACACACCAATAAAAAAACATACAGGCCCGATTTAGGAGAATTAGCTCAGACCACATTCTTCACACCCCACACCAACCCACTTCCAGTAAAACACCACCACAGTCAATATACTGACCATAAACAAACAAACAGCTTCACGTTGCATTAAGAACAGACGTAGGCTTAAGTACTGATACACGTCGCTCTGGGTAAAAGCGTCTGCTATATGTGTTTCTTTATCACACACCGGCCAAAGCTAAGCACACACACTTCTGCAGTATCAGTTACATCATTTATCAGTCTGTCAACACTCACTGTTTCCTGTAGCGAGGACAAAACAAACAACACGCACACATACTCTCTCTCTCTCTCTCTCTCTCTCTCTCTCTCTCTCACACACACACACACACACCTTCGTTTTTATGATTTTCTATATTGTAGATTAATATTGAAATATTAAACAAAATAACAAAAAAATTTAAACAAAAAGAGTTAAACAAAGCAAAATATGTTTTAATACGGTAATGATGGACTGTTTCATTTCACTTAGTTAAGTGGTTCTTGCCGTAATGTGGAGTAGAACCGTAGTCAAACAGGATCACTAACTGTGGACAACTGATGGTCCCAAATACATTAGGAAGGCTTTCAATATTAATCTACAGTGTAGCCAATATGAGATGGTGCGCGCAAAGTTTAGACTGGTAGTACGTTTTTTAAAATATGTTATTATTTTTACACACACACACAGACTCATATAGCGCGAAATATTCTGATGGACATTCGAGACCAGCAAAGCATAAACAGCAAAACATCTTTAAAACTGCGAGCGTCACGAGAACGTTAAAATGTTTTTAATGAACAGTTCGGTTCGTACCCCTTCTTTGACAAATGTTTTGTATCCTCCCATCCACTAAACGACCGGTTATTTTGCACAGGTTATTTAGTTATTTAAACACATGCCTGCATGTATATATAATCTTATACATACATTAATATATAAATAAATTATATA
>JBBPDB010000109.1:79541-93853 GCA_037974465.1 Brachypetersius altus
AACAGCTTAAATCTGAGTCAACTATTTAACCAAGATACTGCAGTCAGAGCATCTATACAACTGTCAAATAATAATTAACCAGCACCTACCCAACAATACATAAGCCATAGAGAAGAAACATATGGGAACATTTGGATAACTGGATAACTGAAACTCATTTTATATCTATTTTATGCTAATAGCATGCATTGAATGGTTAGAAGCCTTAATGAAATTGAGAGGAAGAGTCCTGTAAGTCTCTCTCTCAACTTTTTGATTCCTGTGATGAAATTTTGGCACCCATCACCTAACTGTAATGAGGTCTTGTCCCTGTTTATTATGGCCTTCTAGATTATAGCAGAAGATGCAGCCCAGCTCCAGTTCTCAGAGATCTCTAACCTACGTTATAACAACAGTATGTGCGAGTCATGATCCAAACTCTTCCAACACCACACTTCCAACATTTTGGTTAAGAAAATGTTCTATTCCAGTGAGCTTCATAAAAACATGGCTGGATTAATTCATTGTGGAAGAACTTGACTGGTCTGCACAATCCTGACCAGCACCTTTGGGATGAACAGGAATGGTGATGCAAGCTGGGCACAAATTTCCACAGAAACTCCAAACTCTTGTGGAAAGCCGAGTGGAAGCTGTTTTAGCTGCAAAGAGGGGACCAACTCTATATTAAAGTCTATGAAAGCAATGTCATTAAAGTCCCTGCTGGTATAATGGTCAGGTGTCCCAATAGTTTTGTCCATATAGTGTATATATAGATGAAGTTAAATACAAAAGGTTAAAAAGCTTCTCCAGCCTAGCAACAGTGGTTAAGAATGAAAGCATTTTTAGGCAGAGCATGGATAGGTCAATTGACCTGACGGCTACTGTTGGCAAACACTGTAAAGCAATCCTTCAATAAGCTGATACTATTTTGGTTGATGTTCAGAGTGTCAGCATCACCATCAGCTACCAAACAGACTGATCTCAGAGCTGCCTGGCACACTCTGGAAATTTTTCAGCCATGCTAGAAAGGCCCCCTCAGTCACTTGCTTTCCAAAGCCTTGGCTGTAAGCGAACTTGACATTGATGACACTTCTTGCTTACGAGGTTTAGCGGTGGGGGAAGGGGACAGCAGGTGGTGAAACGGCAGCGAGGCATCGTGGTAAAGAGTATTGTCCACACACACATACACACACACAAACACTCTGACAGGTGGTGGATTCACCTGATCCGACAGCTGTGTACACAACTATTAGGACCAACGTGGGGTAAATATGTGTTCAAGTGAGAATTCCTTTTGAGCCTGTCAGCAATTAAATGGCCTCACAATGAGCGAACATTAAACTACAGACACGTACAGTACTGTGATTAGAAACTGTGAGCTGTCACATGTATTTATTAGGAAGCACAAAGCATGTGTGTGTCATATCTGACCTCACAAGTCGATTTGATAACGATTAGGATCTGTTATGACTGACACAAACATTCAAAAATGGATGTACAGCAACCCCCCAGTTTTATACGGATCAGGAGTCGCAGATCCAGTTCGATGCAAATTTTTTTTAGAACCAATTTTTTTTTTGCGTTTTTGTGGCAAGAAATATATTTCTTCTGGATGTTTTTACACAAGGGGACTCAGGGCAGGCTGTAGCCGACCGGGAAGCACTTCGAATTCCACCGCAGGGTTGAGCCCCCGCACGATTTCTCTGCAGTTCAAGCACTCAGACACTTCAAACTTCACAGTTCGATTGATCTCCAGGAAACATTTCCAATGAGCCCTCATTTGTATTTTAGCCCGAGTAGATCATGGGTTATTCCCTGAAAACCGTTCGCCTCACTGTGTCCCAATACTTTTGTTCCACCACCTTCTTGCATATCTCGGTGGGGAAAGCACTCAAACTCCACTGCTTATTTGGGGTCAAGTTTATGGTTTACACAATAAAAATAGGCATTTTTAGGCATTTTCTTTCCAAAACACAACAACGCGGTTTTTCACTATATGTTGGTGCTTTTGGAACGTAACAACCGTGAAAAGTGAGGGTTACTGTAATTGAATTAGTGCCTTCAGATGAATGCATCACAATGTGCTAAGTTAATTTTACATTCCAAGTATGTGTGTGTGTGTTTACCACTCATCCCAGACATAGATCAGATTTGACTTGTTTGGAGTCTAAATTTTGCATCTTTAGTTTGGTGATAAATGTGTGAGTAATCAGGCAATCTAGTTAAAAAGTGATAATCTGGTCATACATGAACACACCACAGCGTGAACATCACGAAATACATTCTCTGCATTTAACCCATTCACCATGCGAAGCAGGAGGTAGCTACAAACACAGCACTCAGGGAGCAGTGTTTGGGGACTGTACCCTGCTCAGGGTACCTCAGAGGTGCCTAGCAGTCTTGAACTTGTGACTTCCTGATAACAGGGCGAATGCCCTAACCACTAGGCCACCAGCTGTCCCCAATCTAGCAATTCTTTTGATGATTTAATAAATTATTTTTGGTTGTTTTAAGGATAACCAGTTAAATCTGCATTTCAAATTTCTACTAGCCATACTTAGTTTTTTGTCGTTTGACACTGAATTCATTAAGCCTGATTGGAGGAACCTGTCAGCCATACTCTTCAGCCTCAGATGTTGTTTAACCTTATCTTTAAATAGAAGCAATCTGTAAATCAAACGTTCATAAACTTTTACTTTGTAACTAAAAACAAACATGTATATTTATTGAAGTTTATTCCTTGTTTTTCAGAAATTAAAACAAAAGTCAATTTGGTGACAATAGCTCCCCCTAGCAGACAATCTTTACCCTGCCTAGCCTGACTTCATCGGAGACTGTTTATCATTCCAGTTACAAATACATAATTAATTTGTAAAATTGTTATTGGTATAATTGTAAGATTTACACATTTAAAATCTTTTGTCGAAAGCTTCTTTAAGGAAAGAAGTGGTTCTTTAACAACAGCCTTCCTAAGAACCCTTTGTTATGACCCTCAGTTTCAAGAAGGTGAACCTTTATTTCACCAAAACAAATTCATAGTACATGCACATTTATTTGTATCTGATTCTGATTCATATCAAATCAGAGGGAGGTATGTGGTCCCAAATGGCAGAAATTGCAAGCTTTGACTGGGCTGTTGGCGGATCCTCTTTCGGGTTCACTCCACTTCCTTATACCAGACTGACCTTCAGTCCTCTCTGAATCAACATGTCCAACCTTGTCAGCATCACCACATCCTTTTTTTTCTTAAGCGGAGCTTAGCAAGAGGGGAGAACTCATCAAAGCCAACATTTGCCTTGGAGAGGATTTCATTAGAATTCTTTTTTTTTTTAAACAGGCCCAATTGACTGCTAACTAATCTTCACTGCTGTCACAGCCTGTGCTGTTCCGCAATGTCGGTACACAGTGTACAATTGTATTTATAGCATGCCAACTAGGCTAATCCCCGTTATGCAATATTTACGGCACTGAGACAGCCACCCCCCGGTAGAGCTGAGCTTCCACTCTCTGGGCCCCCTCCCCTTCCCTTCCCACCCCAAACACACACACACACAAACCCACACACACACACGCCCGCCCTCTCCGTTATGTTCCCGCCGCCCGGCTGTGCCTGCTGGGTAATTTTACTCACAAGCTCTAGCCAAGCAGGAAACATCCACAAACACTCGCAGCCACAACACGCCGTAAGAGTGCATTTGCTTGTGTGTGCTGAAACAGACTGCGCCAGACGGCCTAAAAAAAACTCTCAGCCTAGAAAAAAATGAATTGTGTGTCTAAAAACAATGATATGCAAATATAATGAGATCAAGTGGGTTAGGGATTAAATGCTCTCTCACTGATCAGAGAGGATCTGGACACATCAGAATAATGTACATAAAAACACAGAGGTGGGAATAAAAGTGAAAAGGGCTTTAACCAATTCGTTCAGATGTTCTTTAAAGGCAGAGTTTGGAAAACACAGATTAAGCTCAGTACAGCTCTGAAAGCATGCTTCATGAAGAATGACTATGGAACAGTTTCTGTCAATCAGGTCAATCAGGTCAGATTCAGGCCCTCTGAGTGCCCCCCGCCCTTCCCAAGCCCCTACAAAAACTACCAATTAACAGAAGGGAATCCTTGGAGCCCTCTGGCCCTTCAGTCAAGGCGTAATGAATTAAGCACAGCAAGTAATGCAGTCTTTTATGAAGTTTTGTCTGGAAACAATACAATTAAATCCTTGAAACGCTCAATGAAAGATTATCTAATGAGATTTTTTTTTCTTTGCGGTGTCAAGGTCAGCTAAGCAAGCTCTCCTGCTGGCTAAGCCTTTGGGCACTTCGGGATTGGGGTCTGGACTGAAGAATCAATCATTCAATCTCTTAATTTTCAGTGGACCAATTTTGTAAGGAAAAACATTACTCTAGGCCTTCTGGAAGTCCTAGATACGTCATTGGCTGAGAATATGAGTGGCAGCATAACTGATAGGCTTTTGTCAGATGGCAAACAGTGGCAGCTAAAAGCCAGGACTCTATGTTAATATGTCTTTGCAAGCCCAAAGTAAGACCTTCTTTGGATGCTTGAGTTTAATACAGAACAGCTAAAAAATTTGACCTCTAAAGCTGTTAAGCTAATGCTAGCAATTCTATAGAAATGCTATCAAAAATGATCATTATTGTAGAGGTCTGATGTGGGCATGGTTTGATATTTAAGGTCTGAATTGAAGACATAGATCTACTAGAATGTGTAGATCAGTGTTATACTATGTTAATGTATCTAATTTGCTTGTTTCCTAGCTATGCCTCAAAGTTTGTGCTCCAATGGAGGCTAATAGTTGAAGTATATTTTTAGGCCTTCCCATGAGTCATGAATAAAAATGATAGAGGTAGAGGTATGAGGGGTCCAATAAAGATATTAGGGTCCCCTGCATGGCTCATGCAATTGCTTCTCCTGAATAAAATAATGCCTCTTTGCATGAAGCCAGGGTAGACCCATTCGCTATCTATTGTTGGGTGTTTAGCCTAAAGCTAAGCACATTCTAACTCAATTCCAGCTCTATTCTTTGAACGCATCCCAGTCTTACAGCTAACTTTCAGCGCTAATGTAGGTCAAGTGGTCTTGTTAGAGGGCAATTCACCTAGATTAACAGGCGCCCAAGCACCTCAGGCACAAACACACTTCACACAACTGTCAACACCGAGCAGAGTATTCGGTCTCCTCCACTCCGCAGTCTAAAAACAGAATTGCAGTCTGGCCCGTGGTGACAGGCTGTGACAGGGGGCAATGTTCCAAAACAATCTCCCCTCGGTTCTGTTCTGGCAGCTTGTCAGAGCTGACCTTAGAGGCCCTCGAAGCTCATTAAGACACAGCAGCTGCTAACAGAAAATATCATCCATGAAGTGTGGAAAAGAAAGCATGCGCTTAATCGGGCCCACTTTAAACAGAAGCTTCCAGCTTGATATTCTTAGTTATGCTGAGGGCTCTTAGTGCCCTGAGATGTTCAGGTTCAGGTACAACTCCCAAGAAGACTGCGAATCAGAAAAGGCCCTTATAGCTCCTGTGATATGCAACCATATGTCCATTCTTAAAGACAGTAAAAGGCCCCCAAGCAGGGTGCATGTGCATGCCTGCTCGGAAGTGAGCGTCATGGTATAGTGCAAACTGTTAAGGAGATGATGACAGCACAGCCCATGAGAAAGAGCCTGTGGGTCATTACTGCTGTAAGGCGGATTAGCGGGAAATTTTGTGGGATATCAGGTTCAGACTGGTGTTGTAAAACTGAACTTGTTCCCCTCCCATGGATTTCACGCTTGACTTCGCTGAATCCAAGCTGGAACAAGCGGAGGCGACCAGGCTCCAGCCATGCTAGACTTTGCTTCCACAATGGTGTTTTTTAAATATGCATCAGATTCTTTGGGGCTTTTACTCTGATGTCATGCAGCTGTTTTGACAAGTCCTGCTGGTCTTGGCGGACCCTGTGGGGTTGGATTGTTTTGGTTTTTGTTGTTTTTTTTAGGACCCCTACAAACCCCGCCCCAGGTGATTGGGGCTTTTTGTTGCCGGTTTGTTTGGGGATTTGTTGGCTTGTTGGCAGAAATCTGCAGTGGTGGAAATGCGCAGTGGACGGTGGTCGTGTGACACGGCTCACTTCACGCGTTCTGACAGCTGAGCTCCTCGACCCACCCCCCCAAAATCTATTTTACACTCTTGCATTATTTTACAGACAGAATAACTCCAGCTCTTTGCAAAAGTGTCTGGTAATTTTTATAAAAAGCATGAAAAAAGAGAAAGCATTTTGAACATTTGCTTAAAATGAATTTGAATTGCATATTTACACAAAACGCAGTGCCCTAAAATCAGTATGGACATGTTTGCCTATATTCTGTCATATATCTAAATAAAAGGTTTTAAAACCAAATCAAATAAAAATACATAAATAACAACAAAATATTCAGGACAAATGACTACATACTCATATTCTGTTTAAATGTGGGCTTGATGCAGTTCTTGATGCAGTTCTTTTATTTTAATATTCAGTCTAGAATATATGGAATTAATTATTTCTTTGATGGGACTTTTGTGATTTAGATGCTATTGATACGCAATAATGTCCAAAAATTCGGCCAAATAACAATTTTGTTAATTTAAGTTAAAATAAGTGCACACTCTACAGACATTACAGCTTTTTTCTTTGCTGAGTTTTTGACAAATGGGAAAAAGTAATCATTTTATGGTGTGTAAAGAAGCCATATGATATTAAATAGACCAATATAATAGAAAAACAGAATAATATTGATAGAAACTTTGCAGAAAAATGCTGCATAGAAGATTTGTCTGGACGGGTGTTTTCACACTCTTGCAAATGACTGTTTTGGTTGTATGGCCGAGAAACATTATAAAACATTATAAAACATTGGGCCTGATAAATCACTTTTAACAGTCCCAGTGTGAGTATCTGGGCAGGGAGTATAAAGTCCAAAACCTACTTAAATTCAGTTGGCTCTGTAACTACCGGTCTATCTAATTCAGCAATAAAATATGACTCTGTTGAAACCTGTCATTCAGTCACTCCTCTGATTATATTGTATTTTTAAATGATGTATCAAGTACGCAAGCCTGGTGAGCAGTAGTTTGAGGAAGAGTGTCTGTTTGATGCACTCTCCATTCCAAAAGGTCATTAAGGAAGCCCTGAAGACAAAACGAGGCTGAAAGGCGTGTAGAACGGTTTTAAAGGGACATTAGGAAGGCATTCTTGTTGTTAAGGCCACGTTCTTGGCCTTGAGGGATTTTGCTGCTCTCTGTGTGCAAACAAAGAAATGTGTGGTTAACGAAATAGCTTGTGACAGGACACCAAGAAAGTCTCCCGAAGGACAAAGCGTACTAGTCCAGGGAACAAAAGTGCAGGGAATAATTCCTTCTTGCTTTGTGCTTTCAAAAGACACATGCAGACCTGCAGAGCTACAGCACATACAAAAGCACTGACTCAGATTCACCTTTTAAAAAAAGCCAAAAATGGATGCTAACTAAGGGATGGTAATTAGATACGAGGCCTTTTTCTTGGAAAGAGCAGGGCTGCATTTGTTTTATATCAAACATTAGAGAGGGCAGGGCCACTAATGCAGAGCTCGGGGCTTTTTTCTTTGCTACAGTACACAGTGCTCGTAATCCACAGAGATCCTGTCAGCACACACAAGCAGCGAGAGATCAAAACAAAACCTGGGGCCAAACCACCAACCCGCTCTCTGAGAAGGCGGTCGTGTCTCAAGAAGCGAGCGGTGATGAAACTTGGCAGCACTGCTGAGTAACTTAAGTAAGTTTTTATGACCCCCCCACTACTCCGTCCCCCTCTGTATTTTTTATGTTTGCTCACACGACCCAATAGTCCTCTACATCAGCATCCGGTCCCACCATCTCAACCCTGGACACACACCCATCTCTATGGCTCTGCGGAGTTGGGCCTGTTGTCCCTAACAGCCTCTGCGCTTTCGCTGCCATTCAAGCATCAAAGGACATTTACACTCATGCAAACAAACAGGCTGGCTTTTCCACTGCTGTTGCTTTCAGAGGCCGCAGGTTTTTATCCACCCGCCTCTCTTGCTTCTCTCTCTCTCTCTCTTTCTTTTTCTACCCCCTTCCTCAGGCGTGTTACACGTAGAACGTCCTGTTCCCTGAGTCAGTCCATAGCACCAAAGCCTGCCGGGGAACGACCGTATCTGAGACACAAGGCCAACAGAAAAGGCCCAGTCGCTTTGACCTATACTGCTTTAATCAGATCACTCGGAGCATAAACATTGCTCTAAGGGCCAAGCATCTCTCTCTCTCTCTCTCTCTCCCTCCCTCTCTCTGTCTCTGTCTCTGTCTCTCTCGCTCTCTCCCTCCCTCTCTCGCTCTCTGTCTCGCTCTCTCTCTCCCTCCCTCTCTCTCTCTGTCTCGCTCTCGCTCTGCTTCCAACCACTGCTGCTCTTTCATAACTTGTGTCCATCCATTAGATCAGCGTGCCCTAAGCCTCAGTAAAGTAAACAGAGCTCTGCTGATCTCTGTTGACCAGATTGAGGGTTGAGTAAGGTTTGGAACAGTTGACCTGCAAAATATGGGGCAATGTACAAGCAATGTCATAAGAAGGGACAAGAAACCATCGGACAGATAAACGGTACACTTGTTAGAGACCATGACCTTCAGGCCAAATTAGAGACATTTCAGAGCACTGACGAGATGAGGGCGGGCACAGCCTAGCACACTGCAGCTATAACTAGTGGAAGACACAAACAATGTTCCTTACCCTCTTTACTCATCTGGCAGAAGCTTGTATGCCATTTTAAATTCCAACGGAGGAGTCCTCGAGGTTGTAGACATCCATCGACACCATTAACACGCTTACACTAAACAGAAAACAGCCACGGAAACGGAATAACAAGAGAGATAAGGCCCCTCCAGCAGCTTCTGCTCTGGAGGACACTGTTGGCCTGAGACCCAAAACCTCAAACCTGAAGAATCCTACAGCACTTTGTGGGGTCGGTTGCTAAGAATTCCACTTGATGCATGCTGGGTTTGAATACTGTGGGAGTGGCCATTCATGTAGAATTAAATAAAAGATCTGTCTGTCAACTCTGCCTGAAAAGAAATGTGTAACTGTGGGAGAAGGGCCCCTGACATCACCCTGTGTCAAGTGTGCTTCAGTGCCTCAGAGACAGCCAGGTTTTTGTATATGGGACACTAATGAGGCACCATGCCTTTACCCTCTATGGCTCTTTCCTCTCCAGTGTAATGGACCCATGCAACTGCACAATCACTAATGATGAATCCAACAGACTACAAATGGGTTATGACATAGCACTGCATGTTCGTTCATGTCAGAGCCCATTTAGGGTGAGACATAGACAGGCACAGGATTCAGGTGTCATGGAAATATAATCCACTGATAAATTGTTCCGGATATTATCTGAGTAGGTGGACATGTAGTTCCACCTTCCAGAACAAAACCTAGTAATTTTTCAGTAGAAGAAGAAAAACAGTGGTTTGGAAGGGAAACTTTTCTTCACATTGAATGATAATAAAATTAGTTATAATCAAATTTCATTAAGAATGGATCAATAGAAATCCCCCAAAATACTTTCACCCGTTCCCTTTACAAGTTTCTCCTACAAAGAGGTGACCTGGTTCAAAGTAAAAAGATGCAACGTTACGGTTCCAATCCCCTGCAAAAACAACAACAGTAGAAAAACTGCACCAGATAAAACACAGAATGTCTTTTAACATTATCTCTGGTAAACTTTGTTAATCTTTAGCCCTTGGACAGCTGTGGTGCTGTTTGTACAATACAGTTCCTTACTTGGGCTTTAAAATCTAAATCCACTCTGAAAAATCAGCCAAACTCTGTGGCCATAATTGTGCCTGTACCTTTATTTGTTTTAGATATAATACTTCCATACCCAGATTAATGCCTGCAGCAATCTTTTATTCCCCCTGGGAGCAGTTTAACAGAATGACATAATTAAATTGCGTTCCACTCTACAGTGTAATCACTAATGTCTTTGTTTACAAAAAACATCTGTCCAAGGATGTATGGATATTTTTAAAACAAATATTTTATACAGATTTCACCCATTAAGCTGATTGTATTCAGTTCAGTACACCAAGACAAGCCTCCTAATGGGATTAAGACAGCAGGGAGCTATTTTAAAGAAACTCTGAGCGCAGCCACTCTCAAATCCCTTTTTAGTGAGGTTATTCAGAACATATTTTCTACACTTTGTTGCCCAGGAATTAGTCGTTCACAAACATTCTTCAAAATTTCCCCCAAAATATTCACAGTTATTATGATCTAAGACTGATTCCTGGCTACTGTCACTATATTGAATTTTTTTCCCATAATCTCTGAAATTGAATCATCTAGTAATTACTTTAATGTTCAGAGGCATAGAATTGTTTAGGCACAGTAGGGACACGTCCCTACCAATATCCAGTGACTAAAAATCTAATAAAATATGTTTTCTGTGTTTGGAACATAAAGAGTTAACAGTTCTGTTTCTCTACTGCAAGTCCTGGGTTCCTAACACTGTTCCTAACCTGGAAGCACCAAAGCTCAGTAGTTTGCATACATGTAGGCGAGATAGAGTCTTTATGCTAACAGTTCTGTGCTTAAAAATATGAAACACATTACGTTTGTTGTTGATTCAGTGAGAAAGCAATGTTGGACGGTGTACTGATACTCAAAAAGTACCACGATACCTCATCCTTGTATTTATGATGTGGATATACAGCTCCATATGCAATTTATTTTTAAATCACCATCTCTCTGAGTATAACAACCATTCCATGCCAGTAAATTCCTTCACAAGCACCTCATTCTGCTTTATGAGGTACTGATTAATGATCACCTGAATCACATCTTATTTAGTGAGGACAAGTATAAAAACACTGCTGTAATCGTCACTCTCCTCTCACAATGAGACCAGTTGGATCATTGCCATTTCGTCTAAGAGAGAACAATAGATTCATTTTCTTTTAATTATTCAAGCTCTGTAAACACTGCACCATTTCTCTTATGTTTTGTCTCTTTATGTTTTGTCATTTCCTTTAACATTATGCTTTAAAGAACAACATTTTTATTTGGAAATTAGGAGAAATATTGTCAGCAAGGCAAAGCTATTCAGACAAAAAGATAAAACTGAGAAACTCAACATTTTTGCAGTGGTCCACAGCTGTAGTTAACAGCATTCTTCATGTTTAGATGGAAATAAACGTTTCTAGATCATTGGTTTGAAAAGGTAAGTCCCTGCCTTAAAATATGAAATTCAGTGTTCCAGTCAGATCACAAAATTCTTGTCTTCTGTGATTACGATACTTTGTTATTGGTTATGTGCATGAAAGTGCCAGCCTGTATGTACTATGTTGATATTAATGAATGAAAGATGTTAGCGATTGCACTTTGACTGAACAGTTACCACTTTTGTGTCCCCATTAATGTCAAAAACAGACTTTGTGTTCATGGAATACCAAGATTTGACATAACTTGGCAGATACAGCACTACTTTAATTTAAGGTAGGGTTTTGGAACTAGCAACAATTGGAACTCAACACATCAGTTCCTACCACTTTCCCACCAGACATTAGGGCTTGGAACCCTGCCAAAGCCTCACGCTTCATCCCCTCTTTCATTAAAAGAAGATATGCATGGTGGCCACTCCTGCTTCTGCAGTGACACTTATTGGATGTGACTGGCCTTCATGCTGCCATGTCTGTAAAGTGGGACTGAGTGGAATGAATAAGATTCAGCTGCTCGAAAAGGAAAAACCCACAGCTATGTGCAGACCACCAAGGTGAGATGAGGCTTTAGTATGTGGGTCAGTGCATGCTTCACTGCTCTGTACTCAATGTACTTGCCGGGAAGACTGTGTTGTGCAATGCCCCTGTGACATGGCTTATTTGAATTTGTAAGACTGCGGTTCGGTATCAGTAAGGCACCACAGCTAAAAGGCACTCTGGCTGAAATTAGATACAAATCAAGGGAATTCCTGTACTATGACAGCACGAGGCAGACTCCAATTCATTACCAGTCAAGCCATTTTACTCTCACGGATGCAACAAACTCTTGTATCTTTTAAATGCCAACTTTATAGGGGAAGAATAAAACTCTTGAAATTCTGTATCCTACAGTTCTAACGGGCCTCCCTGTTATTCAAAATGGCTTTATAACTTCAGGCCAAATAGGCTGATATACGCAAATGGTTTTTGTGACATCACAAAAACAATTCATTCGAAACAGACTGACTTTACAGCTTAATTTAAAAGATAAAAGAGTTACAATTACGACAGTGACAATAAGTGTGTTTGTATACAAACAATACTCCTAAGTGGTGTTACGTGCTAATTAGTGATAACCTCCTCATTAGGAGCAGCGGTGTTGAAGGTAGTGTTTTGAACTGGCTGGACTGGGTCTCTGCTTCTGCCCACTGGACTCTTGGAGCACAGGCCTAAGTCCAGTCATCCTTAAAAAACCCTGCCCTCGGCACACAAACAGCTCAGTGGGCAAAAGAGGGGGGGTGGTTAGGGTCGAATGGGTCGGTCACATGGATCCACACCATCTGCCTAACTGGCATCCCAACTGAATGAGGGCTGAGATGACGCTGTTGTCTTCTCCACAGCCCTGGAGCACAGGGCAACAAGATAAAGAGCTCGTTTACATAACGGCTCGTCTGCATGCTGCCTTCATTGCTCATGTCAGCTTTAATGGAAGAAAAAATGGTTCAGTAGATCCTATAGTGCACATTTACCAAAATGGTCTTCAACAATTCTTGGTATAGCACGTTCTTCCCCAATTCTAGAGAAGAACATGCTATAGAACCTTTACGTCCTGTTGAAGTTCTTCAAACTTCGAAAAGATTTCCCTTACTTACACATCTCATGCAAAATAACCTCTTCTGGCATCTTTACTTTAAAAGCATTGTCCTGTTAGACTTCCAGATGTGCATAGTATGAATTGTATGAGTATGTCATATATCTGTCATGTTTTCCAAGAAAGCATCAGATGCCTTCTACTTTCTTTGGTTTTCTGATGTCTTAAAGCAAGCCAAGTTCTATGCATGCTTACTGTGCTCAGACTCAGTGTACTTAACCAAACGTAACGCAGGCTGGCACTTCATGTAACCTTGGGCAGTATTCTTAATTAAAATGTATTTCCATACAATCCATTGGGAAAGGATAGTGTGCTTGTGCACATGCAACTCTTCAGGTCATTAAACAGCCTCAAAATGAAAGCATGCTACATAGAGGACTCAAATGTTCAACCACATGATGGGGCATAAATCATACATAACAGCAGTCTGCCTACCATTACACTATGGAGGAGATTAATAATGCATCTTTAAGGTGCAAGATTCATTATGTAAGTTGGTGTTTGCTTTAAAAACATTTTAAGTCGTTGTTGAGGAACACTGTGTGTGTATGTGTGTGTGTGTGTGTGATAAATTAAGGATGAAAAAGCACTTTGAAAAAAAAACAAAATCAATGAAACAATCTTCTAAGCACCCACTTCATTAATATTGCTAAATTAAAATTGTATGAAGCTGTACCATATATGTTAACTAGGTCTATCTTCAGATTTGCACCACCCATGTGTAAAGAAGCAGAACACAGGCCAATCAGCACAGACATCATTGATAAATACTCGTTCTAAAGACACAATAAGACAGTTTGTATAATTTTCTGCTATGCTGAGAAGTTTGAGTTCTGTAAAACTGGGTATAAATTATAACAAAAAATGTTGTATGGACATTTTAGGACAGAAACATCATTATTAAAAAAGATCTCCAAAACAAGAGAAAGAAACAGCCTTATAGTAAGTTCTTTTGGACCGTTTCTACTGGCTCATTCATGTTTCATTTATCTTACCTGAAGCAGGGTTACAGTTGCTGGAGCCTGCCCCAGCACTCATAGGGTGAAAAGGGGAGAATCACTTAGAAATGGTTGACAGTCTATCACAGGGTAGACACAACTTACAAACACACTTAAATATTCACACCTAATGGAAATGTAGTATCTCCAATTCACCCGACATGTCTTTAGACCAGAGGTCTCAAACCAGCAGCCTTTTTCAAACCAGCAGCCCTTTTCTGTTGTCACGTTTCGGTCAGCGGCCGTTTGAGGCCGCTGCTTTTCTGTTTTTGATTCTGTTCATGTTCTGGGTTTTGGAGCCTTTTATTTTGGAGTGTGGGGTATATGCCTTGTTTACATTCTGGTCCTGTGATTTCCTGTCCTTGTGTTCTGTTCTCCCCCTTTTACGTGTCTGGTTCCCCATGTGTTTCCTGTTAAGTTATTCAGTCCCCACCTGTTTCGTGTGTGTCCGTGTATTTAAGCCC
>JBBPDB010000111.1:170555-183858 GCA_037974465.1 Brachypetersius altus
TCCTGAACCAGTGAAGAACCAGGAGCAGATGATTCCAGATGATCAGGCGCTGATCAGTATACTGGTGGTGCTGAATGGGCGGAGCTCCTTTATCTTTAGCAACATGTTGACATTTGAGACAAAGCAGCATCTGAGGAAATGAGGGGGTTTGTGGATGTGCGTCCATGTTTCTTTGTAACAGTGTCTGTGCTGGTATTCTGTGATCTGTATTTCATGTAATTAAAAAAGTGTACGCTGCAATTTTAAGCGCAATGGACAAAAACAAGAGTCCTGCAGAATAAAAACACAATAGAACTTTAATTTTAGACCAAAATCCCACTTAAAAATGACAAATCCAGTTTAGATCGATACAGAACTGGACAGTTACAGCCAAATAATTCACTGAAATTAAAAACCACAGGACATTTAACTACTTTACAAATCATTTTAGTTTATTCAAAATTTGTAAGTTTTTCTTCCTTTTCCAACATTCATGAAAAATACTGAAAGTTAATTGAGTTACATTAAGTCCAGACGCTGATCTCCTTAAACCCGCCTCTGCGTCCGGAGGCGGGGCTTAAAAGACAGTACACCAGTTTAACCAGTTCCTAAAGAGCCAACCCAGTCCGGGTAAAGCTGAATCATCTCATGACAACAGGCTTTGTACATTTGTGGTAAAACACACACCTAAAGCAAACTAAAAATAATAATAACCATTTAAAGATATTTTAACAAATAAAATAACCAAACGCAAAACAAAAACAGGATAAAAGTGGAAGAAAAAAAAAAAAAGGTGAATCTAAACCAACAGAGCATTTTCACAATATTCACATTTCAGCTCCATGAAGAAAACATGAACATGAAGATGCGGGAGGGTGTGGAGGACCGCAGTCAGACGGGAGAAGAGAATCGCCGCGGAAAAGACACTCGACGCGTTCTGGAATGTCCAAAATTCTCCGTCGGAGCAGAAGGGGCGCGAGAACAGAGTCCGTTCAAAACAGATACAAAACAGATTTAATCATCGAATTTGATCTTCTTCCCTTGAGGCTTCGCAAATCCTCCACCTCTGCCTCCTGCAGAACAGAGCAAGGGCGGAAAAAAGGCCATTAATATTTACAACAAATACTTTTGGATAACAGTGATACCAAAACGCAAAAAATCTGATCAAAATAAAAGAACCAACACAAAACTTATCTATTGATTAACTAATATATATATATATATATAAAAAAATGATCCATGGATTAAGGCAAAAATAAATAAAATAGTTTGGTGGGGGGGGGCCTTATTTTTAGGAAAAATAATTAAATCGTAATTAAACCAAAGAAAAAGAGCCTTTCCAGAACTTTGTCTGCCGAAGCTTGTTCAGCTCCGCCCCTCGCTCCCCATTTTTCCCTTCGGAGCTGCATCAATATCATTATTAACCTTTAGCGCCCTCAGTTGACGGAAATCCGTCATAGCGACCGAGAACTTTAATCTATCTGTAGCTCATTACACAAGCTTCTGTAGGCCACATTTTTTTTTAAACGTTCCTTAAATTACTGATTGAAGAACAAACTAAGGCAAAAATCTGACGAACATTAATCAGGAGATCAGTATTTATTGTGTAACTAAGTGCTGTGATATTTATGACTCACCTCTGAATCCTCCTCCTCTTCCTCCTCCTCCCCGGTTTCCTCCTCTTCCTCCCCTGAACCCGCCGCCGCCTCGGCCGAAACCTCCCCGTCCTCCTCCTCCTCTACCCCCCCTGCCTCCGAATCCGCCTCCGAATCCACCGCCGAATCCGCCTCGGCCCCCGCGGCCGCCTTCGCCCTTCGGCCGGGCGTAGTCCAGCGTCACCTTGTTCCCGTCGATCTCTCCGTCGTCCATCGCCTCTTTAGCGGCCTTACAGTCCTCCTCGTTGTCGAAATCCACAAACCCGAACCTGCAGAGCGAGAGAGTCCAGTTACAGCACCAGCGCCCCCAGCAGGAGCTCGCGCAGACCTGCATGCGGACTTCTGTCTCACAACAGACATAGGCTCCGCCCACATCAGGGGTGAGGTGCCCGTTTAACTGTGAGGGCTGCTCTACTTCTCGTGCGAATCCGTAATCCGTCACCGATCAGACAGAAAGGAGCTCATGAGAAGAGACCAGAGCATCAAAACTACACCGGTTCCAGCACGGCTTAGAACTAATAATTAGGGATGCACCAGTTATTCGGCCATTTTTTTTTTTCCATGACCGCGACAAACAACCGCAACCTGCCAGACTAGATTAGCGCCGACACGTCTGCCGTGTGGCGCATTTCCATATATCTAAGAAAAACGTGCGGAAAGCTGTTTGTGGATGCACCCCTCTAAAATGTCAGCATTTTGCCTTTACAAAGACTCTCAAGGTTCATTTATCATATAAAACCAAAACGGCGACATTAAAAGACCCACCAGTTCATCTCACCCCACACTGTAAAGCAGAAAACCTGAGTTACCCCTTAGGAGACCCCGTCTCCTTATCTGTGGCCACTCTGGCAGCAACGGCTCCTTCAAATGCGTCCTTCAGCGTGTGCTCTGTCGTGTCTTCTGACAGACCCTTTACAAACAGGGTTTTTGTTGGACCTGCAGGAAGAAAGAAATTAATATTCACACTTTAATTACTTTAGATAATGTCAGTCATTTTAATTACATTTGAATTTAAGGAGAATCTCAATTTCTACACAACCAAAACATTCAGATGGTTCAGACTGGGCTTGGTGTGAAACTGTGCTAAACTGAATTATGCAGAAATGTTCGAGAGGAAACCAGTTGGGATTCCCATTAAGGCTTCACCTGAGTGGCCTTTTCCTCCACCGCCATCTCTGCTCTGACTGTACTCGAGCCGAATGGTCCTGCCCTCCACTTCGGTGTTGTTGCAGGACTCCAGCGCCTCTTTAGCATCGTCTGCGCTCTCAAACTCCACAAACGCAAACCTGCAGAAACGAGAACGTTCTGAAAAGTCCCAACTCACCCAAGTCAAATCAACACAAGTACTGGGGTCTTAAGTACTGGCCATATTAGAGCCAGAAAACTTAATTGATCCTGATGTTATCACAATCATATGCAACAGCCATGACCTCAAGTGTTTACAATGTAATTTCTTCTCTCAAGAAAGACTCGCTTTTCTTTCTAATGCAGTAACCAAGAAAAAGGCACAAACAAATATAAGCACTGTGTCCATACACACACAAAGTGCCATCCTACTGTAACCACGCCCATAAATTATACTTATCTATTTTGAGCAGGGGTCATAAAAAAAAAAAAACCTTTTAGTGGTAAATTTGAATCATGGCCAGAACGAAAGGTGAGGGCAAAATAGGAACAATACTTTCCAGTACAGTCTGTATTTGTTTTAAGATCGTATATTTGTCTATGCAAACTTGGATAAGTCTGTATATGTATACACTGAGTGTATGTACAGTGGACATGCAGATATATGTAAGAGCACAGGAGACTCGTCACTCCAGTGTGTGTGTTCACCAAAACTGAGGAGAGAGAGCTCACCCCTTCGCCCGGCCGTTGTTCTGTGGTATCCTGATGCTGACTGCTTTCTCAAACACGCTCTGGAGGGAATCTTCTGTGGCACTGAAGGCCAAGTTGTTCACAACGAGGACCTTGCTTGCCTGTCCGGCCGCTGGAGAGGGAAGAAGTGAAGTCAGACCTGCATCTACAGAACCTCTATAGCAGACAGTCTCTACGCTGGATCAGTACTTGACTATCTTGAGGAACCACACGGGGTTTCAGTTAAATAAGGTTTTCATCCTCTCCAGCCACGTGTGCAGCGCTGATCTGAGAGTTTAAAAAAGGGGGAGGGTCTCACCTCCACCTCGCCCGCCCTGCTGCTGCTGGCTCTTCGCTCCGGTGAAGTCCACCATGATGGAGCGTCCCTGAACATCTGAACCCTGCGTCTCTTCCAGCATCTTCTCTGCGATCTCCTCGGTCTTGAACTCAATGTAAGCAATGCTGTACAGAAAAATAAGCATCATTCAAGCGTCGTCTATGAAGGTCCTGCACTTACAGGTCACTGCGGCTGACCTACAGAAAAGCTTGGACAAAGTCAGGATCGGGGTTCAGTCGTAAAAGCAAGTTTTTTTTTTTACAACAAAAACTGGCTCAGGCCTTAGGTTAGATGCTCTTTGTTCTGCTTAAATGATCTATACATAGTTCACTGTGTGACTTAACATTCCTCTTAAAGTGGTGTCTGAAATGAGAGTCTTCGAAAGTCCTTCAGGAAGCCTGGAGAACTGTTCAAGAACTCATTAAAATGCAAGTAATTCTGCATTTCTGTGCAAAAGTCTCTCATTTCTTCATACTTAGTTTCCAGTGTTGTACATAAATTAGTCGTGAACATAATTTATACATAATTTACAACAAATTTATAGTTGTACATAAATTAGGCACAGCTTAGACATTTTTAAAGAAATGTATATTTAAAGGAAATCACTCTGGAAGCCAATTATGAAGAAATGAGGGGTGAAGACAGACTTTTGTACAGTACATTAATATTAAAGAAAGCACAGACTAGTCTTTACTTCAGTTAAAGTGGCGTTATAATAATAATAATAATAATAATAATAAATAAAGGTTAATGGAAATTCTTTACCCTCTGCTACTGCCATTCTGACCCATGGGTATCCTGATGTCAATCGCCTGGTCGAACAGCTCCTTCAGCTCGTCCTGCGTTACGGAGTACGGAAGGTTCTTCACGAACAGCGTCCGAGCGTCTTTCTCTGCAGGAACACACACCGCCATCAGGCACTTGCTGCTTTTATCAAACCATGAACTGTACAAACATCGCCAGAGTCAGTACTTGACTATCTTTTCAAACCCACACTATTGTTTCAGGGAGAAAAAGGAAGCGTCATCATGTTTTGGCTTCACAATCGCTGTATAAAGTCATCATTAAAACTACTACCTTTCTTGTTGTCCTGCGAGGTCTCTTTGCTTCTGGCCCGGTCCAGTTTCAGAGCCAGACCCATACACTTCCTCCCATTCAGAGAAAGAGCTTTCTGCAGCTCCTCTTCAGAGGCGAAGTCCACGTAACCGAACTTCCTGCAACAGAAAGCCAGAACCTTCAGAATCCGAGGGAAACCGGTTTAACCAAAGGCCTGAGCCACATCCAAGACCGCAGGGAATGGATTATAAAAGCCAGTTGCTGCCATTAGTTGCATTATGAGCCGCGAACAACAGAAACAAAGAAATAAAACCCTTGTGGTCAGAGAGGGAACAGCTTACTAATATACTGAACAGCCATAAAGATGCATTACTGTAAAAAAAAAAAAAAAGTGAAGTGAGATTTCTCGGTTGATATGAAAGCAATGTTTGGAGACAAAATATTGGTTTTATGGTCAAAAACAATGTGATAACAAAGTCTGCTCCCAGGAGCCTCAGACTAACGCATCATTCGGTTTTACTCACCGAGACATTTATGGTTGGGGCGACTGAAGTGGACAGGAGTGATTCGGTGTCGTACGTAAACAGGTGGGAAAAGTGCACACAGCCTCGTTGACGAGTTGCTTTTTAATTCAGTCAGTTATTTGTTTTTAATAAACAGATCTTATAACAGGCTTTTGTGTCTTAAAGCCTGATTTGTTGATCAGGATTTGGTCCCTTTACAACAACCTCAGCAGTGACACTCTCCGCTAAACACTAGCCGCGCTTACATGGACACCTTCAATCCGATTAAATCTGACTGGATGAAAGAACCCAACCGAACTGTTGACATGAGCATAAGAGAGAGATCCACGTTTATTCCAAGTACTTTTCTGGTACAAAAAAAATTTATATATATATATATTAGTGGTGGGCCGTTAAAGTGCTGCGTTAATGTGAGACTCTTATCGCGCGATAAATTATTTATTTTTTTATTTACTTAAGAGCCTAGATAGACCTTTAGATGGTGCTGATCAGCACGTCTGGTGATGCCAGACAGTGCTGATGTTTCGGTTTCTGATTTTACGCCCATCCAGTCTCTCCACAATATCGAACTGCTTTAACGGCTACCCAAAATATAAATAAATAAATGTGGTTTTACCGCCAGTGCAGCAGCGAGCAACTCACTCCGCCGGTCTCAACGCAACCCGGCGCAAGCTCTCACACACACACACGCGCGCAAGAAGAACCGCGCTCTAATAATCGGTTTTGTCTGTTTACACGAGCAGTTTTCGCGACCAACTAGATTAAAAGAAAAAAGGTCTAAACCATCTCTTTAAATCGGATTCCAGTGAATCTGAACACTTTCAATCCGATTGACCTGAACCGTTTACATGCAAATTCAATCAGATTCAAAGTGAAAGTGTTCTTGTAAAATGGGGCGTCGTCTGAAGCCCCGCCTCTTTAAGGAGCATCTTGGCGACTAGCCAGTCCTCCCACGCATCTCTCATACATCTGTTCCTCTATATTCAACAAACCCCTCAGACACTCGCCCTCTTAACTGTTTTCAGTTGTGTATTAATCTCTGACTTGCTGTTTCTCTCTGACGGGGTCGTTATGGTGTGCGACTCCAGCAGCGACTCCGTTAAATAGCTGTTGTTGATTTGAGTGTAGCTTTACGGGTTTTTAGAACGGTGTTGTGGACTTTAAGCGCTGATGTATGTCGCTCTGGATAAGAGCGTCTGCTAAATGCAGTAACGTCTCGCTCCCCACGCGTTCCAAACATTACAAAGGCGCCCACAAAACATAAAAAAGTTTTAAATGATCACTAAGCTCAAAGAAAAATGGTCAAAAATCTGAACACGCAGGACAGCGACATAAAAATAACCAATATTGTATAGAGATCAGTAAAATAAAAAATAAAAAAATAAAACATGAACTCACTTGGAGCCTCCGAGGCGGACGTCCTGGATCACAAGGCTCTCCTTCTTGAAGAACTTGGCGATGGCGTCTTTGAGCTCGTCGAAGCCTTTGTCTGGGTTCAGGTTGCCCACAAAGAGACTGAAGGCTGAAAATTAAAGCTCTGTATCAGGTGCCAGATTCCGCAGTCGGGAATAAAGACAAGTACTGATCTGCACTACGGTCAGAATAGCAAAAAGTGACATCATACATCAGTATTAAGTCCCTTAATGATCATCACACAGAGCACAAAGCAGAGGCAGTTTATCAGAAACACCTGTTCACTGGTCATTTAAAGAGGTTCTGCAGGTGTAGAGCTCCATCAGTGCCCCTCTAGTCCACTCACCAATAAAAGAGGACCACCACAGAAGACAGTTCAGTAGCCCCTTAGGTTTATGCGGATCAGCATTCGCGAGTTCAGTCTAACCGGTCCAGCACTGGCGGATATACGCCAGTGTAATGAGTTTAAAGTGAAATAAAAGTGTTCTGGGAGCAGATTTGGGGGCATATTTAGGGTTTACACTATTAAAATAGACATTTTAGGTTTTTTCTCTCCATAAACACTTTCCCCCACTATACGCGGGTCCCTTTGGAACAAAACCCACGCAAAAAGCGAGAGATTGCTGTATTTGGGTGGTGCTCCACTCACAGTTCAGTGATTGGACTGGTGACTGTTCAGTGAGCTCCACCACCCAGACACAGCCGAGAGCAGACGCGTGTTCAGAAAATTCTTCGCTTGTGGGCTATATTTCTGACAAGCATTTATTTTCCAAACAATAAAAAAAAGGGTCCGACGACCAAATATTTGTATTTTTATCCAGAACCAAGTAACTCGAGCAACAGTGGACTGTGTTCTGGTGGTTGGAGACCTCGGGTCTAGAGGACAGCCGATGCACACTGATGGGCTACAAAAGGATGTGTTTCTAATAAAGTGACAAAACCCAGTATCAGGAATCAAAAGGGGTTCAAAAGGTACATACATTCTCCATCTGCCTTAGCTTTCTTGGAGGGTGGCGTTCCTTTCTCCTTCTTATCCTCGGCTTTTCTCTTTCCTGGAGTGACGGGAGCCGCTGCAAAATAAATTTTTAGTCGAGGACTGAGCATCTATGGTCAGAAATACCACGCAGACTTGGAACGCGAGTGTTTTAACCTTCTCGCTTTGCACCCAATATCGACTTCAACTAAACTACAGGACAGACATCAATCTTAACTTCTATAGTACATTCGAAAATGCATTGCTTTGGTTCAATAAAAGCAAAAGTTGTGTTTAACTTACACTTTTATCTCAATACTGTAATAACACTGTTGTACTGCACTCAAAGATTTAGGATTTAAATACATTTAACACTTACTACACCTTGATGCACCAGCATTTCTGGTTTTAAAATGTATTTCCATTTGTAACCAATTTATAACTTCTTGCATTAAATTAGTTTTTGCTACCTTCCTCCTCTTCGTCATCGTCCTCATCGTCGTCATCCTCATCGTCGTCGTCATCCTCGTCTTCTTTGGCTTTCACCATTCCAGCTTTCTTGGCTGGTTTGGCCGGAGCAGGTGTGGTGTCCATTTCCTCCTCTTCTGAATCTGCAGTAAAAAACACTGAGAATTAAATTCGCTTTAATGACAAAAGGAGCTCCAGGCTTGAGGAACCAGGCGCATCAGCCCAAACGAATCAACAAATATCTTCAGTATTAAGTCCCTAGATGATCATCACACGTGCCCCGGTTCTCAAGATCATGTGACATGAAAGTCAAGCGTTTCTACACACCATCTTCCTCATCATCGTCCTCATCTTCAGACTCCTCCTTGGCGGCCTTAGCTGGAGCTGCTTTGGCTGCAGGCTTCCCTGCTGCCTTTTTAGGGGGCGGGGCTTCCTCCTCTTCTGACTCATCTAAACGACAAAGAAAACCAGACCTTCGTTTAACAAAAGGACGTCCTTATTTGCAGCTTCTGTGTCTGGGTTCACAGGAACAGATTTCATGTAGAACCAGAACTTTTAAAAACATGAAATTTAGATTTTTCTGAAAGTTTAAAATGTGTTGATTTTTTTATGTTAATTATATTAATTTTTAAACAAGTGTCAAAATAACCGATATCACTATTTCTAACCATCGTCATCCTCCTCGTCAGAGTCCTCTGCAGGTGCGGCTTTAGCAGGTGTGGCCTTGGCTGGAGTCGCTTTAGCGGGCGTGGCCTTGGCTGCTTTGGCAGGTGTGGCTTTAGCGGGCGTGGCCTTCTTTAGGGGAGGAGGCTCTTCCTCTGTAGGGGTGTGAAGATAAAATCACATTTAATGATTCTGCAACACCCAGTGACCTCTCAGTGAACATTAAGATCACAAACCTTCCTGCATGGACACTGGCAACAGAACTACAGAACAGACAAGATCTTACAGAGGGTTCGAGTTTTATCCTTTAAAACATATCCTTTTTTTTTTTGCTGATCCGAAAAGTGACTTAATGCCACGATCCGATCCGCGAATTTTTTGATCCGTTGCACCACTAGTATTAAATGTGGAATTTCAACCAATTTGTTAATAAGATCTGTTCTCAGTAAAAAGACTAGTATTTCATTATGAGAAATGTTTATTTTGTTTGCATAAGTTAGTTTGTTCTTTGACAATGAACCTACATACAGTTCCTTTATGGTTTGTTTTAGCCTTTCATAAGCGAACGGCAGACTTGGTGTTCATATGACCACATGAAATTACGTGGTTCTGCATACTTCAGTTAATCTACTAATGATCTGTTAATACAATGTAAGATCATTTCAATGCCCAGAAAGAACGGGATCAATTTGGAAGCCGGATCATCACAGGTGGGTGCATCTGTTGCTTTACATACTCGGGGGCTAAAAAGACGCCTAATAAAACATTACAGCATTTAATGAATTTTAAGTGTTGCTGCAACAACTACCAGAGTCGTCCTCGTCATCATCGTCGTCCTCATCGCTGTCTTCCTCCTCAGCAGGGGCTGCTTTCTTTGCAGGAGCTGCTTTGGCTGCTTTAGGTGGTGGCATCTCTTCCTCTTCTGTAAGTGGTAAATTAAAAATGCAGTTATATAAAAGCTGAGAGCAGCACAGTATAGAGAATCTCATTACTACAATTTTCCTGTTTTTACGATTTCTTTGGCCCAAAAAAAATCACTTCTCTACAATTGAAGTGGCTGTAGTCTGTAAAGAAGCCTGTAATTATTGTTTAAATTATTTTACATTCACTCTTCATCCATGAACAAACTGGAAAATAGCCCAGTAATAAAAAATCCCTCGCAGTTTAGCTTCGCTCACTCTGGCTCGAGTCATTAAGAGTGTTTCAGGACGTTTGTACAGGGCAGCCAATCAGAAAAAGCTCATTTACATACAGGGATCTTAGTTACACCCTTTTAAGTTCCATTAGGATAGACAGAGACTGGAAAATGGTCATGTGACAACTGATTATTATATGATATTTGGTATTAAACAGAAAAGGAACAGAAATTTTAAAAACAGTGAATGATTACTTTGATTGGATTTCATGAACACTTATCAGAACACACTTGCTCCAACTGGTCAACTGATTGAGTAGAGGCTCATTTGCATATGGCAGCCTTACGCAACAGTATCAGAGACCATCACAAGAACCATTAGATGGAGTGTTGCCCTTCTGCTGTACCTTTAACATCTTATTGATTTTCTACTATCAGTTAAAAACCTTTAGGGTTTCCCCTTCCTGCAGTACTGCATGTAAATAAACCCCCAACACAAATTAACCTGAAGTATCAAAGGACCTCCTACCGGAATCATCGTCTTCGTCGTCATCTTCCTCTTCCTCGCTTTCTTGCTTCGCAACAGCTTTCCCGTTCTTTACTGCCTTCGCGGGAGCAGCTGCCTTCTTGGGCACAACCTTGGCTGGAGGTGCCTATATGAGTGATAAGATTAGGTGAATGTGTGAAGAAACACTCAGAGACACAAACCGAGTAACACTCAAAGCACCCTCACCTCTTCTTCATCGTCTTCACTGTCGTCCTCCTCACTGGACTCCTCTTCCACGTCTTTGGGAGGCGGAGGGGCCTTTTTTTTGGGTGGCACGTCCTTCTTAGCCGCCTACAAAACATTACAAATGAAGTGAGAAGTTGAGAACTATCTATTATTTATGCTAAAAAAAGCTGGAACCAAGGAGTGGATAGACCCGGCGTTTAAAATACGAATACAATTCTGTGTTCAGTCACATTAAACCCAACTAAGTCTACAGCGCAAAAAAGCACAATAGGTTTTGTTGGTGCAAAATTTAAATTTTGTATCGGACCATCTTGTCATATTGCATACGATTATTGAAATAAATGTTTTCTCGACTGGCTGTAAAGTGTCTTAAGAGCCTGGATAAAGACCCAACCACCGAGCATTCTGCACCACCAGTATACTGATCACAGCCTGATCATCTGCTCCTGGTTCTTCACTGGATCAGGACTTCAGTTAGAGGCTCTTTGAGCTGCTTAAATGAGTAACACGTTAACTGTGTGTTTTAAATAAACATTCCTCTGAATGTGTCCAGGTTCAGGGACTGGACATTACAGTATTTGAACGTCTTTCAGAAAACACGGAGAGCTGTACAAGACCATATTAAAAATAAAAGTCCGGATCTTTTTTTAATCAAAGTTTGAAAAAATTACGGGGGTCAAGAGTTTTGCACAGTACTGCAAACTTTCTTGAACTATCTGCACGTGTTACTTATTTGCGAAAGAACCTTATTTAACTCAGAATTGCTGTTCTATCAGTGCCGCTTTAGCTGTTTGATGTGTAAACATGAATAAAACAGAAGGAACAGATCGAGTCTGGCTGTAATGGTCGCGTCTCGAAGCCACGTGTGAGGAGGTGGGACCCACGTGGGGAGAAGCGGCGGCCTCGTGCTAAGGCTAACGCGGCTAAGCTAAAACAGCATAGAAAAATAAGAAACGAACAAAACGGGACACAGACGCGACTCGATATCGGGTTCTTTAAGTGACCTCCAATTCTAAACACAGATAAAAACCACGTCGAGAACGAACTACAATTAAAAGGTCGCTTTCTTCTCTTCGCGCCACCTTAAATGCCCATGCGGTCCAGCGCAACGATTTAAGGTGGACCGGAGTTAGCGCAACATAACAAACAAACGCTCACATTACCAGATCATTTTTAGGTATATGAGGCTAAAGTGTGTAAATAGACCACTTTTTGCCTGAACGCGCTTCTAGAACATACTAAAACGAAGAAATCTTGAAAGAGGAGGCCGGCTAATGCTAACTAGCATATGTTAGCTACATAAACGAACCCAAATAATCACTTAAAACGCGATTTACAAACACTACATCTTTCACAAAATAGACGTTTTAACACACGGACTACTGTAAATAAACGAAATGTGCATAGATAATCGAGTTTTATATGCATTTTCAAGCTGAAATCTGGACATTTCTCAACAACACAAACGGAAAATCCTGAAAGGATAGAAGGCCCCGAAAAATAAGAAAACGCATTATTTACACGAATTTAAAGCACAGCGGTTCTAAACGAACAGCCGTCAACTCCGAAATGTGTAAAGTTAAATACAAAATGTAAATAAGCTGTTTTTTAAAAAAAATTATGTTTAGGCCTCGGTACTGCGTTTAAAGACTAAACATGTGTAACGAATAAGGATTACCTTCGCAAGCTTCACCATGGCTGGACGGTGTTTCGTTGAAACACGAAAATGAGTAAAAGGGCAGGAAAGGAAGTTTATTCTGATTTTCTCTTCTTCCCCACGTGTTCCAGCCCTGAGTTAGTTCAGCTCTGAGAAAGACACTCGACTCAACGCAGCTTTTCTTCACTCCGCAGTTTGGATTACCACCCGTATTACGACACGTCCCGCCTCTCAAAAGACCCAATTGGCCAATAGATCACCTTCACGGCGTCCCGCCGACAGGATTAACCAATCATAGCACAGGAAAGCGTGATCTGCCTGATTACGGGTGGGAGAAAACAAACACGGTACTTCCTACCAAAAACCACGAATAAATTTGCATAATACGAACACTAATCATTTAAATAAAAGCAAAACAGTATCGATAATAAAGTTCTACATTTGTTCCTCATAGAAAAGTGGAATGAGCCATAACTGTTAATTAATGCTATTTGTATTTTTAAATGACATAGAAATACTTTTCATAAAACGAAAAAAAAAATTATTTTATTTATAAAATAAAATTTATTTATTTATTTTTAATGAAATAAAAAATGTTTATAGCAACAACAATAGTATTGCTGCAGTATTTGGAGCTGATCGTGATCGCGACGATTTAAGTCACATTTACTTTCACTATATACGGTGTACATCATAAAGTGCGCGGACGTATCACACGGGGTGGGCGGGGCTTCAACACCCCCACTTTTGCTGAAACGCGATCCCACCACGAACCCCCCCAACACACACACACACACACACACACACACACACACATACACATACATACACACACTTTTGTCTGCCGTTTAGGAGG
>JBBPDB010000112.1:38018-53059 GCA_037974465.1 Brachypetersius altus
CTGAAGGGCTATCACACAGCATAGCAATGAGGCAGCTACATGAATAATGCCCAGTACTGCTCACTGCCTGTGATGAACACACACACACACACACACACACACACACACACACACACATCCCAGAATACAGCATGTGCCATGTTCTAAAATGCAAAATCCGAAATTCCTCCTGCTACCGCCTGCTGCCTCCAGTTCTCACGCCAGAGGCGTAGCTGGAGGTGGGTGGGGGGTAAATTGTAATTTGCTTTGCGCTTTTGTACTAAAAAAAAAAAGTATTCAGCTCTCGCTTTTACATAATTTTTTTATCTCCTAAAATAATTGAAACAGACTGGCAAAGCCCTCCTTAGGTCATCGTTTTCACCAGCTGCTATTACCGTGGCAACATTCGCACGGCCGCTTTTCTCGCTTTTGGTGAAAACGATGTTTTTATACCAATTCAGTGCTTTCCTCCCTACAACACCATGTAAGAACAGGATTACCCTGCGCGACCGATTCTGCAGATTGTGGGGGGAAAAGGAATTGAGCATCAAAAAGCAGGGCTGGAAGCTCCCTTTCCAAGCGCTAGCTCTTAAAAATGTGAAAGTTCAGAAGCAGAATTTTGTAAGAATACGTAAAAAAAACCAAAAACGTTTAAAACGTGTTTTGCAGGAAACAATGTAATTTCAAAGACACGTTTGACAAGTTAGAAGCTACTACTTTATATACTTATATCGTATATTATTCTAAAAACTAGATCAAGAAGACCTTTAGGCTCGAAATAAGATTGCAAGTCTTAGTCAGATCAGGAGTCTTTGCGGTGTAACCACTGAAACTTCACTCGTCACCTTCTAAGTTGAGGCCGTCAGGGTTGAAAGCAGGATATGGTCATCAAATATGGGAAGTCCGACTGCATCTCGATAATGCTTGTTTCTCAATGACTGCAAATGATCAACCTTGTGTAAAATTTCGGCAAATTGATTAAATTTACCTCTGCACTGAGTATTAATCCAATGCTATCAGAACGGACTGTGTTTTGGGACAAAGACCCAAGAACTGTGGGGAGAGAACTGAGTCAGAAACGTTAGCGGACTGAGATACGCTGAAAAATCAGTACAGATTAGATCCGGCGCGATTCCCGGAGTCCTGTGGGAACGTTCCCTTACAGAACTCTCTCGGGAACATGGTTGGGATTCTTAGCTGCCTTGCGACAAAATGGAGCCCCCCTCCCAAACACTGAAACACACAACTACACCGATGGCATGCAAGAGCCCCGTCCTTCCACTGAATACCCCCCAACACCTAACAATATTCAGTCACATAGGGCTTACTGTCTTACGCACCCACTCAAATACGCACGTCTATCATCTATTCAAGGATGCGATGCATCTTGGACATGTAATTACTGGAGCTGTCTCAATAATTAATGCAGCCTAATGTGTGAAGTGACACATGCCACCTCCTGTTCGCCTCATGATGTTAGGACACAGAGCTTTTCCCAGCTCTAGAGACCTCAGCAAATAGATACAACATCCCTATAGGGTCTGTCACAACAGCCACACACACACATGCGTTCAAAAACAGGTCATGTTTATGCTGTGGCAGGGGACAGGAGTCAAGCAAACACACATGCACACGAGCAGCAAGCAATATGCTGTGTACTGCCTTCAGCATCAACAGAATCCCACTTTCCCTACTGGTCTTTTGGTCTGCCTGTCTCTCTCTCTCTCTCTCTCTCTCTCTCTCTCTCTCTCTCTCTGTCCTGACAAGGACAAAACATAACACGCGCAGCTGAAATCTCTTGGCCTCCATCCAAAAAGCGGGATAGGAATCCGAGTTAGGCAGCAAATCACAAAAGCAGGAGAGCGGAGAGGAATTAAGGGACAGCAGGTGCGAAGAAGGCGCCACAGTGCCGTGATGAGGGGGGACATTCCTCCGGCGTCTTTCTCAGAAACAAGCGGCAGTCTATCAGACACCCATGAGATTCATTTTCTAGCAGACTGACGCCGTAATTTGTCAGCAAAGAGGCTTTTTGGGGAAAAGAGATGTTACAGGGACACGCCTTCCAAGGATCCTGTGAAACGATTAGCTTGCTTTGACAGAATTGCTTGTTCAGAATCCAGTTATTTCAAGACGTCGTGGGATTTAATCTCGCATTCGCTGCAAAAACTCCTGATCTAACTAAGACTTACAATCTTATTTCCAGCCTAAAAGTCTTCTTGATCTCGTTTTGGGAATAACATACTATATAAGAGCAGACTTTGTAAGGTAATTAAGATTGTTTAAGGTATTTTTTTTCCATATTTCAAGAAATCTAAAAACATAATTTCACTTGTTTCTAGTCTAAAGATTTCATTAAATAGAAAAAATATCGAAAAACAATCTTTATATACAATATAACAGCTAAGAAATCTGCTCTTATATAGTCTATTATTCTCAAAATAAGAAATAAGAAGTTAGAAATGAGATTGCAAGTCTTGGTTAGATCAGGAGTTCTTGCATGGTTCAGGAGCTTTGACTGAGACTGAGTACTAAACAAGCTTTGGGCCAAAGTACTTATTCAAGTAGGCTGAAACACATGGTATTGTTCTAGATTTCATTAGGCTGCTGCACAGTAGTCAGACTCAGGACCTCAGAGTGTATTACTAAAATCTAAATCAATCTAGAACTGGTGTTTGTTCTCCTACACACTCGCCGTTTGCTGCTCGTTCTTTCGGCGCGCCGCAGCTCAGCCGCTCTCTGGACCCCCCGCCGCAGGTTTCCCCCACCCACTTATGGGCAGGGACTATCCTAAAATGTTTTTTTTCTAAAATAAAAGAATATTTTCCATCTTTATGTTCATTTGTGTGATATGAACACCAAACAAAGCTCATGATGTCGTCTGATACCTCAACACAAACCAGAAGAGTGCTGTCCGGCACGGACCCAAGCTGCTCGTTTTCTATGGGTTGATACTGTATACAAGCCATTGTCTATATAGAGACACATTTTATTCTGCAATGTTTTATTTTCCTCCCAATTTTCCTATCTGACAACCCCCGATGCAGGATGCTTTTAAAAAAAAGGTGGTGATGGGGGTTGAAGAGAGATAATATATTCCAACTTCAGCGTTTTTGACCGGGGGATGCATGGCTTGCCCTGCATACATTTTTGAATTTCCATTTTGCAGTCTAGCAAAAAGATCTTTCTTCATCAGCTGAATATACACTCGGAGTTATCTACTTTACACTATTCTCCTCGACAGTCTACCTGCCGTAGAAGGTTCCATGTTGCTACCTGACGACGTTCTGTATTCTGACTTCAAAGAACAGCAGAAACAAAGATATGGGATAACAAGTCGCCCTGCATACTGCTGCCATTTCATTACGAAATCAAGTCTTTAAGGATTCTACATGCAGTATTAAACACACGTTTAATAAATCATAATTAAACAACTGCCAGGTTAGCCGGGTTCCAATTATCACGATCGATTACACTGATAACTGAGTAACCGACTTTTATTTTTGTGTGTTTTAGCACGCTGGGATTCAACTGTAGAGCAAGCAATGCAAGCTAGTGACAACGACGAAACCCGAACAACCCCCATTATTATTCATGAAGTCGTCTACACCAGCTGTGAGCATCAGAAAGCAGACAGAATCACCAGATGTTTCTATTTTAATCACGTAATGATCCAGTTTGTAGTAGACTGGAACTATTAGCTTATCAGTCTGTAGTTTGTTTAAGCGCTGACTCGATGCAGAGGCTTGACGTTTCAACTGTAGTCACCCTGCAGGCTTTACAACACAACACAAAACTGCATTTGCATGTTAGAAGGAGGTGATCTGTGAAAATAGCAACAAGGAAATCAACACAGCTGTGCAACCTAGACTGAAGTGCTGACATGTTTCTCTACTGGTGGAACAGGAACTTGGCCTATTCAAGCATCAGTCTATTGTGTGGAGGGCACTGGTGTTAACCACTATGCCACACAATCTTTATGCCAATTCAAATTTTGACGACATTTTTTTCAATTGAGTAATCAATTATAAGCCAGTAATCACGACAGCCATAGTTCCAATAAGACTCAATGCAAAGTCCACGGAAAGTCTATGCAGAGACCAAACTCCTCTAATGACTTAATCGACATGAGGTAAGCATTTTTCAGAAAAGAGAGCGGGGCTGCCGAGACACATTTTGCCCTGCCGATCAGCATTAATCTGCCTGGCGTTGGGGACAGGCGGGCTGTTGAATGGGAGATAATGAATTGCAGTACATAGATCTGCTCAGAGTGAGCAGAATAGAGGGCCAGGGTTTCGTGACCAGGCGAGAACGCACCCTGCATCCATTAGAAACAAGAGAGCCATCCATTAATCAGCAGCAATGACGGCGCACACGCACACACACACACACACACACACACTTACACAACCCTTGTGTGGGAAACACTTGTTCTCTTATTAGGTGCTGCCTCATTCATATACGTTCATGCCGTGTTGCTATTCAGGCGGCGGCCAATCACCTCAACAGCGCTCACAAAGCTCGACAATGAATCTTGACCTGAAAACCTGTCTGCCGCGTATTAGAGGTATTTTTCACAGCGGTGAGTTGCAATCTGGCTATATTCAGAACATAAGCCCTCTTCATTTGGCCTTTCGAGGGATCGAGTCTGCTGGAGAAGAGCACCGACAAAACCCATCAGGGCTGTGACTTTGTTGGAGAGAGAGATAAACGCTTGTGTTGAGCAGCAGAGCCTATAGGGCCGCGCCATGCTGAAGTGAGTGAGGTCAAAGGGGTCTGGATTGAAAATTCCAAGTGCCATTTCTCCGCCTCACTCTCTTTTTGTATCACTGTCGCTCTCTCTCTCTTTCCCTCTCTTGCTCTTTTTTGTGCAGGTACTTTCCCCATCGGCTCCTTTTAAAGACCAGTTGACCGCAGGCCTATTAAAAGGCATATGCCCAGCTCTGAATAAGACCCATATCTGACTCGGCCCTTATGGCTTTATTGCTCCTGTGGCAAGAGGCCCAATTAAATCTTTAGCCTATTGATGAGCTTCCAATAAACGCCAAAGCCCCCTTTTATTTCCGAGCTCACTTAAGGGAGAATCTGCGGTATAAAGCAGTGCTTTAAGGCCTTGCAGAACATTGCAAAGTCTGCAAACTTTCAGTCGACGCAGCAGCAAGCACAAGACTTCGGGACGATGATGAAATATTGCCTTGAATGGTGTCCCATTCTCCAGTACAGAGACTCGCCTCTGTGTGGACTTGCATCAGCTAACGAGGCCGAATCAAACGCCGGGAGCACCGGCAGAAGCCAAATACTAACAAACAGCAAGGGGAGGACTGTAAACAGCCAGACTTGGAAAAGTGAGAAGAAAAGAAAGTCGTAAGTCGGTGTCAGGCATGACGCCGGTCGTAAAAACAGATACACAATTAAAAGACCGAGAGCGAAGCCACACCTCACGATAGATGTTGTTGCTTTGCTCCGGGTTACACTCAAAAGTGTCTTATCTTACGCCGGTAGCTGGAATCAATTGACAGGCTGGAATCCATGGAGGGAGATGGAGAACGTTTCTGTGTTAATTATGCAAATTTAAACAGCTTAGCAACTTGAGATGCAAGAGGAGTGCAATCTAATTATATGAGCCAGCCAGAGGAAGATAAAGAGGAACGAGACACAGAGAGAGAGGGGATTGATTAAACCCGACTAGCAGGTTGGGGCTGCCATTTTAGTGTATCAGGAATCTCAGTTCCCTCCCTCGCACAGAGTACGTGTGTGTGTGTGTGTCAGTGTATGAACTTCCACCACGTTTATATATAGGACAGAATCTACAATCTAAACCTCCTGGGATGCGTTTTTTTTTTTGCTGGCAAACCCCTGCATGTTCTCCCCCCTTTAGAGAAGCGAAGACGCTCTGCAAAGAGGCCTGTGAAGAGCTACGTTCCCTGAAAGAACGGCAGGCATCATAAATCTAATTTGGGACCTGAACGCTAAGGGATGCCGACAGCCAATAATGTCAATACAGAGGGGGCCGAAGGCAACTTACTGCAGCATGAGCGTCTGTTTAGCGGACGCAGAAGCTTGATTGATACAGATTACAGCTAAAAGCGGGAGGACGAGAGATGAGCAAGAGATAAGTGGACAGAATAAAGGGATGTGGAAGGAGATAAACAGAAGGTGGCATGAGCATATATGCTATCTTTGACGATGGAGAGAATAAGAGGAAAGAAGGTAAGAGGAGAGAAAGTAGGAGGGAGGGAGGAGGGAGGGAGGGAGAGGGAGAAGGAGAGGGAGAGGGAGAGGGAGAGGGGGAGAGAGAGAGAGCAGTGAAATACATCAGCGCGTTGCTTGAATGGGCTGCTTGGTTACTGAGTGCTGAGCAGTACTGATGCAGTATGTATAGAATGATAATTGACTTTGTCTGCAGTGGCTATGAGTGATTCTTCTGATGTACCAACACAATACAGATTAAAAGGCATACAGTTGAATGCTTGCTAAATAAAATACTGTTATCTTGTGTGTGAAATAATATGTTAAAGTGCTACATCTGATCCTACTTACTATTTAAACTGAGATCATTTCAACCTTGCTTGACAAAGTCCCTGGGAGTTTAACTTCCTGTCTACTCGGATATTCAGGAAGGCTAGTGATCTCCCCAATAATCCAGTGTTTTGTGTGTCTCAAACTGTGGGGTTCCTCAAGGCTCTATCTTAGGTCCACTTCAATAATAAAATGGAAATGCAGCGCCATTTTCTTACCACGGCTTATTAGTTTTCTAAGAACCCTCAAGCATGCACTGTGTATCCTATCACCTAAACACAAATTGGCTTTCAATATCCTTTTGGGAAATGAGTTTGTGACCATCCACGATGTTCGCAATATCCAGTGCAAATCTAATAATGATTTTTCTGTCTACTGCAGCACATTTGTTACTATTAATGATGGAGAAGGTACAGAAACACATCTTTAGCTTTTAATTAGACTGTTACGATCACTGGCACATGCCAACAGGAGTCATGACCTTTAGTATCCGCCTTTCTGTGATGGGACAGAGACAGGGATTGAAAATAACTTCGCCACCAGTCATCACTAAATGACGTCTATAGAGTCAATCATGCCACACCTTATTTCGGAACAAGAATCCAGTCGACAGAAAAGTGCAGGAATAAAAGAAGGGGAATACCTACCATGTCCCCCACGTGTAAGGAAGGGCATCCTGTTGATGGCAATAGGCACAGTGCCATGTTTGTTGTGAAAATGGTGGACATGGTGAGTTGTGCTGAGACTGGATGAGACTCTAGCCGAAACGGCAGGACCGGGGAAAGCTAGCAAGGACAACGACAGAACCAGTCGCCATAGACTGGCCCAGAATGCCCGGGGTGGGGCTGATGGTGGGGACTGTGAGGTGAGTGCCAATCTGCTCACAAGAACAACTGCCCCGAGGGCGGATAGAGAGGGGGGTGGGACTTCCATGCCCTGCCTCCTCACACGACAGAAACAGGAAGACATATCAGACCAATCCAGGATCCATAATTCCTAGATTCCCTTTGAGGGGAAAAATACTTCAGAGATCAGCAGCAAAAAAAAAAAATAAAAAAATAGACGAGATCCTTTCTGAAAGAAATTCCTCAAAAAGACGAAAAAACAAAACACGTTTAGCAGCAAGAACAAAAATCCATCCAAAAACAGAAGAATCCAGTTTCCAGTGGTCCAGCTATGCAACCCATCGACGACACAAATCAATTCCTTATTCCTCCGGGATGTTCTTCAGCTCCACGAAAACAAGATCCTCTCCAAAGCAAAAAGTCCAGGCAGGAACACGGAAAAAACACGGCAGAAAATGGCAATTAGACAACAAAACCTACAATGCGGTGTTCAGTCAGCCAAAGAGGAAAAGGAATGTATTTATAGATTCCTCCCAAACCTCATCCATCTACGTTTAAAGCTGGATAATTGATATATTCTTACGTCGGCGCTCCGTGTGGCTAAAAGCCTTCGCGGTTCGGGTCTGAATGATCTTCGGGGCTTCAGATCATTTCACGGAGACTTCTCATCGAAATTCCACTCCATCGCCAGTGAGAGAGAGACGGCGTCCTCGCGGGCTAATTCTCTTCCAGCAAGAAATACTGGAAAATAATGAGGTAAAAAAAAAAAAAAGGTAATGAGAATGAGGAGGACTGAGAAAAAGATAATCAGATGTGAGATGAGTAGATCAATCCAGCTTGCAGGGGTTTGGATCCCCAGAGGAACGCAAAGTCTGCAGCACGGACGAGGAGTGCCGAGTGAAAGAGAGACAGGGAGAAGGAGCGAATGAAGCCAGTGAGGAGTAACTCCTCTCAGACGCGCAGAGCCGCTGTACTTTTCCTCAGGGACACGCGTCCGGACAGCTGACAGGACAGACGAAAATCTGAGGACGAGGAGAGCGTCCGATCATCTCTTTCTTTCTCTCCTCTCCGACAGCTTGGCATCACAGCACAGCAGGAAAACAAGCGTTCTCCCTGAAGCCTCTCCCCCCCCGCCCAGATTTCCCTCTCCTTTATCGTTTCACACCTCAGACGGGCTTAATTTCCACTCCTCCGATGCTGCGTTTCCCCTCACTGTGACTGTTCGCAGCCCGGCAGAGGCTGCAAGGGTGTAGCTGTGGTCCAGGCACGGGAGGCTGATGCTGATGTTGATGCTGCTGCTGCTGCTGCTGCTGCTGCGGCTGCTGCCTGTGAAGCTCTGAAGCTCAGCGTCACTCGTGAATTCATGCTAATGGGAAAGGAGCGAGCATCCTTTTCGGGAATGCTGCTGATGCAGCCGCGTCTGCAGGCGCGAGCGAGAGGGGACGGCAGTGAGAGGCAGACAGAGAGAGACGGAGAGAGAGAGCGAGAGAAGAGGAGAGAGAGAGAGAGAGAAGGAAGGAGGGGGGCAGAGCTGGAGAAGTGTGGCAGTGCTAAAGCCGTGACCAGCGTGTGTGCGCTGCTCTCTGCTCCTGAGAACACTCAGCTTCAGACTGTGATAGATAAAGAGGAGGGAGGGGGATGAAAGGGAGGTGGTGCGGTGGTGGTGATGGGGGGGGGGGGGTGTTTGCTAGGCATCTGGGCTTTCTTTTATACACATACATCACACCCCACACACACAAACACACACTTTCCTTCAAGATATATACAATATAAAAAGCTGCAGATGAAAAGTACGAAAAGTGAATGGTTTCGCATGTTGTTAGAAATGAGGCAGAATCCTATCAGTATGTTTATCAATCGATCTATCTATCTGTCTATCTATCTATCTATCTATCTATCCATCTATCTATCTATCCATCTATCTCTGTGTCTGTCTGTCTGTCTGTCTGTCTGTCTGTCTATCTATCTGTCTATCTATCTATCCATCTATCTCTGTGTCTGTCTGTCTGTCTGTCTGTCTATCTATCTATCCATCTATCTCTGTGTCTGTCTGTCTGTCTGTCTGTCTATCTGTCTGTCTATCTGTCTATCTATCCATCTATCTCTCTATCTGTCTATCTCTATCCATCTTTCTCTCTCTGTCTGTCTGTCTATCTATCTATTTTTGTCCCACACGTTCATTTACACCCGACTGATCCCTTTACAAAATAAATAATTCATTTCAATTTAAACTAATGAGTGACCTTTTCTCATCAGTACGAGTTTGTACTGTTTCTGCACCTCCTCCATCCATCCATCCATTCTGGCTCCCTCTACATTATTGATGTCTGAAAAGCGAAACCATTTATCTCCAAAAATGGCAATTTTAAAGAGGAAAGCAAAACTGTTCTAAACACTTAATCTAAATGAATTCAATTAGATTTTATTCCAGTTAGTCTTGGACCAGCGCATTTGGTCCATTTGTCATAAAATGGTCACTCTAAACCGGGCTGCAAATGACGGGGCGGGGGGGAGCTGTAACTTTTTTGCTCTCATTAGGACACACGTCTCTTATCTGTTGATTTTTTTCATGTCATGTTTGTCCATAGGCTCATACTAGGTGGGATTGCGGGGGGATGAATGATGGAGTGAGATTGCAGACCTGATAAATCACACCTGATCAAGATTTCAGTCGGGACCGCCTTGCAGGTTTAAAGAACCGACTTTGAAAAATGGGCAAAAAAAGCCTTCGTTTTCAAAGCGACTAGTCTGAGTCCACGACTTAACCTAAAGCAGGCAGAGGTTCACCGATAGGGCTGCACTTATGTGAGCGGGTAGCAGATGAAAAAGAGCAATTATGGCTGAAAGTTCAAAAAGAAGTCAAGTCTGGGAGCTTTATTTCAAAACAAACGATCAAGTCGTTAAACACGACGTCCAAGTCTGGCTTAAATTTCCAAGGCAGCGCAGCATTACCTTCCACCAGCTGAGAAGAAACCATCATTGTGTGGATTCTGAAGCAGCAGAACGCTCAGTAAACAGAAAGCACTACTATTTTACCTTTTATATTCTCCAAAAACATTTAAGTTGGATAGCGATGGCACGGGATATAACTTCCTTTGCTGTTTTTCGGGCCCCGGTCTTTTATCTCGATTTTTTTCCACGCCACGCTCGTCCATATGCTCATATTAGGTGGGTTTGGGGGGTGGGGTGGGGGTGAAAGATGGAGGCAGATTGCATACCTGATAAATCACACCTGATAAAGATTTCAGCTGGGACCGCCTCGCAGGTTTAAAGAACAGGCTTTGAAAAATGGGCAAGCGGGGGGGAAAAAGCCCACACCACTCATCTCCCATGGCAGTGGGATAGGGGCGGGAGTAGTCCATTACTCAAGGCCAGCAGGGAGAGATACAAAATCTGCCACCGAGCCATCCTGTCAGAGGACTGCCGACGAGATAACCAAACACAATGAGCAGGACCTCTGGGGGCAGCGCCCCAAAGAAAAGAAACAAAGAGAATTAAAACGTAGATGGGGCGTCTGCAGAGCAGGCTTTTCAGCGCGCTGGATGTTGGCCACGGTTCTTCAGCTCAGCACAAAGGCAATGTAGCATGACTGAGTGCTCGTCTGCGGTGGAACAACAAACCGACCAGCACTCCGTGGGCAGCGCTGCTCTGGACCAGACAATGAAAGACAGGGGGGCAGGAAGGCGTCCCCAGCCACCGAACCCGTGGCATTATCTTGCAGCCAGAAGCACATGCTGGCCTGGGCAGGGACAGAATGGACACCGAGTCTAAGAGGGCATGCCAGCAGTCATCATCCCTGCGGCCATATTGGCCGAAACACATGGACTGCTGTAACTCCTGCAGTCAGCGCTCCACATTAAAGCGAACCCCAGAACAAAATGACCTCTGAATTCTGAACTCCAGAACAGAATCAATACATACTGAGTTTTAGAACAGACCTGCTAGACCGAGCTGTATGCCGCCTCTTCAAAATGATCTTAATGGCAGGTTCTGAGGGACTTGAATGGTCAAACCAAGTCGTATTTACTGGTGGAAAACAGATTTTGCATCAAATATTAGCCACAATAACGTTTTCGAGAGGCCAACCGTTTCGTTTTCAAAAGACTATTTTCTCATTCCAGCAAATTGCTCAATAAAGCACTTGAGCGCGATTACGACTTTCGAAGAGGGACATCGGATCGTCTCGCAAGCATCTGAGGGCAGCAGACCAAATACTAGACTGGAGTAAGTTCAGACACAATTCGAGACTAGAATTGAAATAAGCCTCATCCATCTGAGATTCAAATTGCACTTAGCATTCATTGGATGTAAAAAGTGCTTCATGAGAGGCACAAAGGCAAGAAATGACAGGAGAATTTTTCATAAAACTGTTTAGAAATATGTCAAGGTGTGAAGTAAACTGACTGCAGAGCAGTATTAGCAGACTACACAGTCTATGCAATGCAAACCCAAAGTATTACACTCATTACTTATTATAAGGGTATATTGTGAGAATGGTACTTACGCTGACAGTATAAAGTATAAAATGCAGTTATAAAGTAATATAGAGTTCATAACTTAACCTGAGCAGACCATTCTGTCATACATGAACACACCACAGCACACAATGTGAAATTCTTCCTCTGTGTTTAACCCATTCACCAAGTGAAGCAGGGGGCAGCCAGGAACACGGCGCCCGGGGAGCAGTGTGTGGGACGGTACCTTGCTCAAGGGAACCTCAGAGGTGCCTAGCGGTCTTGAGAATCAAACCCATGACTTCCTGACCGCAGGGCGAATGCCCTAACCACTAGGCCACCAGCAGAAGAGTTCATAGTTAGAAGTCAATTCTGGAAGCTTTATCTTAAATGGAAGGTTATAGAAGTTAAATCCAAGCAAATCTAACTTCACCTTCCACGGAAGCACAATGTTACCTTTGCCCAGCTACAGCAGCAGTACGCAGTTAACAGAAACGACAAATACAGTAATCCGCCGCTTTTCACGGGGGTTACGTTCCAATAGCACCCGCAAATAATGAAAAACCGCCTAAAAATGCCTATTATTATAGTGTAAACCCTAAATCTGCTCCCAGAACACTTTAACTTTGTGTTAAACTCAGTTTCATGCATTACCCTTAAAGAAAGTTAAAGGGAAATAAATAATCAGAAAACTTTATTGCTTAATAAAACATTAGCATTAGCGGGTTAGCATTAGCGGGTTAGCATTAACAGCGAGCGGCGAGTGAAAACAAACACTCGTACACAAAAGCAGCATTGAAATAGCTCTCTTTACCCACATGTTTAGACAGGGCACAGCTTACTAAATACTAAATATACTGAGATAACTGTTGAAAATAGGGGGGGGTGGGGAGTTAAAACACTTAAATACGAGGACAAGACACGGAGCAGTCATGCTACATGCTGCAGCAGCTTCTTCTTCTTTTTACGGCGGTTGACAACTTTTCAGTTGTTTATGGGCTGGTGGCGGTGATACAGTTCAATTCTCAGAATAAATCTGTGTTAGACTGAATTAGCGAATGCCGATCCGCGTAAAACTGAGGGGTTACTTTGTAATGTTTTGAAGTAGGTTAAACTGTGCGCAAAAAAACGTGCACTAAAACTTGCATAAAAGCATTAGAAGATATTTTTTTTTGTTTTGATCAGGGGGCTTACATTTTATTTAAAAAAACTGAAAAACTTTTTAGCCTCATCACCTCACATTTACAGCCCACATTTAGTCTGATTAATGTATTATTTGCCTATTAATTCGCATGAATAACTGAGTGTCTAAACATTCCGTACCCTACGCTGCATTTTAAAATCGAGCTGTTATGCGGCTCAAAATGTAGGTGTCTCCTGTCTAAGAATAACACCAGCATTCAATAGGGTTTGCATGAAGCGTGGGAGGGTGCACAAACAGTGTACATCTTTCAGCAGTCCCTCTTACTTCATAATACAAAACTGCTGAACTGACCAAAAAGTTAACGGAATGCTCTTAACAACTTCATATCTTCAATGTGCAGAATCTGTGAAGTCGAATATCAAAAGAATAATAGAAAACGACACAGAATGGCCTACAAAACAGAAACGATGGAGAGTTTCACCATTAATGGGTGCCTAAGTGTGTGTGTGTTGTGTTTTTTTAACAGTGGTCAGGATGAATCAGTAGTCTCTCTTCCGCGTAAAGAACGGACAAAAAAAATAGTCTATTTTAAACCCAGTCGCTTACGTAACCTCATCCATTCATAACACTCGAGCAGAGGGTAATGAGCATGCAGGAGGAAAAAACGACAAAGTTCTGAGGCACGACGGGGCGCTTGAACACTGGAAAACACATTAAGTGAAGAAAGACCGACTGTCCGCACTGCTGGGAGGGAGCACATTAGGAAAGATAGCATATAGACCACAACTAAATTGGTCTGTTCGTTTACTAATTCCCATATTCAGCTCGGAGGAACTTTCGTAATTAGCGTCTATTGGCTTTGTGTAAGCAAAAATTCAGCTGCCGCCTCTCTCTCTCACACACACACACACACACACACACACACAGCTAGCTAATCACTAAGTGAATTACAAGGCAAGGAGACAAATGAAGACGGAGATAGCATCACGGCTACGTCGGCGCTAGCCGCAGCAGTGCGGTGTCAGGTTTCAGACTCACCAAAGGGAGGCAGACGTTCCGGGACTGCCAAGCCGGAGCCTAATCTGTATTACTGGATAAGGAGGAATATGGCTAATAATGCGGGAACATACAGCGGGAGGTAATTGGAGCTGTCTGGCCCGCGAGAGCGCTTTTGCTTTTTTCCTGCCGTCTCAGACGTCTTAATCAACAAGGCCGATAATGCTATCTCTAGCAGAGGAGCCGAGGGAGGGTGGGTGGGGGTAAACTATATTAATCACACTGCCAGTCCCACCGTCACGACAATAAGGTACTTTTCTATCCCGCAGAAGAGACAAGAACATTAACACTCGAGTTTATATGGCAGATTTAATAAATTACACACCAGCTCCATTACAGGGCTGAGAACGTGACGACCCGTTTGAGGGAAATTACACGCAGATCAAGTGCTGCGAGTAAGCATCACTCGCTTTAATCGCCGGCGCATCATGAGTGGACCTCTGCTAAAACACCGTCCGGTACAAAACGACATCCGAATTCGGAGCATCTGTGCATTTGGATCAACAATGGAGGCTTCATACATGACGGGGAGCTTTGTTTCGAGCGTTTAAAAAATATATAATTTAACTTTTTTCGAGAAAACTGTGTCAATTTCTTTAAAAAATTATGTCAAAATTTTTTTTTTTTTTTTTCGGATCATAAAAAAGTAAAAAAAAAAAAAACGTGGGTAGCGCGACAGAGATGAACTCCGTCTGGGACAGACTCACCCGTGATTGTAAACAGTAATTGTAAACATAGCTTTTTTTTTTTTTGACCTTTTTTTAAAAAAAGATATTATAATACTAACGTATGTGGATTTTTATGGTGAAGAGTTTTTTATGGATTTTGGTTTGTGTCCCAATAGTTAAATTATAAAAATTTTTTGTAATCATCGGAAACCACAACACACTTTTCTAAACAAGCGTTTCATGCTGATTTCAGATCTGCTTTCAGTTTTTTTCAGTCCCATCCACTTTTTGAATTATTAATAATATTAGATCTGCAATAGACCTGCATACGGTTTTTATTAAAGCGCAGCACCAATCAAGAACTGCTTCAGTATTTTCA
>JBBPDB010000113.1:0-11821 GCA_037974465.1 Brachypetersius altus
ACACACACACACACACACAGACACACACAGACACACACAGACACACACACACACACACACCTCCACCTCGCCACAAATGTGTAATCAGTCGAGCTGAAATAACCCAATCTGCTGCTCAGGTGTTAAACAGACAAAAAAAGGTGAAAAGTTTCCGCTTTTCCATGAAAGAAAAAGCCACAAAATGAAATAAAAACGAACAACTAGTGAATTCAAACCAAAGATTTGACAAATTATAGTCAATTTGCACGCATTAACTTAGAAATCCACACGTCCAAATCTCTAAACGTAAACATAATAGCTCAGTCCGTTTGTAAACGCACTGATTAGTTGTTCCTGTATGCGGCCCAGAGCGGTTTCTGTCTTTATACTAGAGATGGGCATAGATTCATTTCTTTAACGCCGTTTGTAATCTTGGCATTAACAGCGTTAACACAGCACTAATAACAGCGACGATGCTACAATAATACTATTTGTAAATATTTGTTTTTGTATGAAGTTTTTTATAAGAATCATAATGCAGTGATGCTTCTTGTCCATTCTTAACATCATATATTATGAAAATAAAGAACAATAAGGAAAATGATCGAAGAACAAATATCAAATTTCAAATCAAAATATCATGAAAAAGAATGATTTTATATTTGTGTTTAAGTTTCCAATGTTCTCCTCAATGAAGCTATTATTAAATGCATAATTATTCCTATTGTTATTATTATGATGATGATAATAATAATAATCTTCATCATCATCATCATCATCATCATCATCATTATTATAGTTGCCTCATTTACCGAATCAGTCCTTCACTAAAGTAAAACAGGGCCCTCTAACTCGAACGGCTTATACCAAGTCGTTTAAGAAACAAACAAACAAGAAAAGATTATTTTCTTATTTGTGTTTTTGCTTATTTACGATGCAGTAAAATACGCTTTAACAATCGATGCCATCTTTTCAAATGCAGATTTACTTTCTAAGCTCTTACTTTCTGTGTTTTCTATGGTTTTGTATCCACAGAGTTTGAGCCAAACTAATAACAGCAGCACAAGTTCTCTCCCAAACGCAATAGCAGTCTTCGGTCCACGGCTGGCATTCGTTTCTGCATCTGAAATTCCGTGAAGGTATTCATGAGTATGCAGCAGTCGGTATGTAATACATTACAGTGTGTTCTGAATCGGGGAAGAAAATAAAGGCAATCTGCGGCATAAAAGCCGAACCAGGTTGTTCTGCAGGCATAATAGAGACTTATACCACTGCTACTATGACAAAGCAGTATTTGCATGTGAAAGGAGGTTTGGGCGAAGTCCTGGCAGGGAGTCCCGGGGCAGGGCCCGCCGCGAGCCGGAGCCGGAGCCGAGCGGTGAAAGAATGTCGTTAATGTTGCCGGCAGTGAGGCAGCAGAAAGCTGGGGTCCTCGCGGCGGCGGCGGGTGGGTGGGGTTATGGGGGGGTGGGGGTGACACGAGATGGTTCCCTCATGAACGTCTTTTTCAAGTCAGCACTTTCAAATATTTATGACTCTCCTCATGTAGCGCTTTTTAACCTTCCGCTAACCCCATTTAAGCATTAGACGCTTCTTAGAAAGTTCCTCAGGCCAGGAAAAGGGAAAACAGATTTGAGCTGGGATGACAGTTCTCCTCTCGCTCCTTCTTCCCTTTCTTTCCCTCCTTTTTCTCGCCATGCCGCAGGGGTTCTTTGCACAATGCCACGTTTGGTTCACTACTAAATATTCTGACGGATGCTTCCAGAGAACCGTTTTTTTGGAAAATGAAATGTGAGAGTGTGAAGAACCTTTTCGAGAGAAACCACATGAAGTTCTAGACAGAAGTCCTAGAAGAAGCATGTTTGTGTAAACAAGTCTTTGTCCACACTCACGGTTCTTTAAGGAACCAGCACCTGTTCAAAGAACCTCTTGGGGCACTTTTTAAACGTGTAAATAAAGAAAGAAAAAAAACGATGATTCGCGACATGGACATCACTGGAATGGTCTTAAAGAATCATCAAATAAAAAGTTATTTAGTGAAAAGGTTCTTAAAGGAATCCACACTCCTGTATTTACGCGTTGAAGGTTGAACTGAAGACCATCTGGGGGCCACTTCTTCGAGAACCACAAGCAGTTCTACAACATTGCTGCGAAGAACCTTTTATTTGAGTGTAACCGCCTCGTCTCAGCGGTCGGTGAAGGAGAGGCGAGTCCCTGAGGCCTGTGCCTGAGAGTTTTAACCAAATTCTGTTTGTGTTTGTTTATGTTTATTTGGAATATTTTTCTGCATATGTACCTCTGTACTGATGTTTTTAGGTCGGCCTTGCAAACGTAGCAGAACTCTCAGCGGATTCTCTTGGAAAGGAAACGTTCTCTACAAGAGAAGAAGAAGCAAGAGAAAAAGATGGCGATGAAGCTGCAGAAGACGATGGAGAAGAAGCTGGAGAAAAAGTGAAAGAAGATGCTGGAGAAGAAACAGAAGAAGCAGGAGAAGAAGTGAGAGAAGAAGCAGGAGAAAAAGCGAGAGAAGCTGGAGAAGAAGCTGGAGAAAAAGTGAAAGAAGGTGCTGGAGAAGAAACAGAAGAAGCAGGAGAAGAAGTGAGAGAAGAAGCAGGAGAAGAAGTGAGAGAAGAAACAGGAGAAGAAGCGAGAGAAGCTGGAGAAGAAGCGAGAGAAGACGGAGAAGAAGCGAGAGAAGAAGCGAGAGAAGACGGAGAAGAAGCGAGAGAAGACGGAGAAGAAGCTGGAGAAGAAGCGAGAGAAGCTGGAGAAGAAGCAAGAGAAGACGGAGAAGAAGCGAGAGAAGAAGCGAGAGAAGATGGAGAAGAAGCGAGAGAAGAAGCGAGAGAAGACGGAGAAGAAGCGAGAGAAGAAGCGAGAGAAGACGGAGAAGAAGCGAGAGAAGGAGCGAGAGAAGAAGCAAGAGAAGAAGCGAGAGAAGAAGCGAGAGAAGACGGAGAAGAAGCGAGAAAAGGAGCGAGAAAAGAAGCAAGAGAAGAAGCTGGAGTAGAAGTGAGAGAAGCTGGAGAAAACGGAGAAGAAGCGAGAGAAGACGGAGAAGAAGCGAGAGAAGAAGCGAGAGAAGAAGCGAGAGAAGCTGGAAAAAAAGGGAGAAGAAGCGAGAGAAGACGGAGAAGAAGCGAGAGAAGAAGCGAGAGAAGAAGCTGGAGAAGAAGCGAGAGAAGAAGCTGGAGAAGAAGCGAGAGAAGAAGCGAGAGAAGAAGCGAGAGAAGCTGGAGAAGACGGAGAAGAAGCGAGAGAAGAAGCAAAAGAAGAAGCTGGAGAAGACGGAGAAGAAGCGAGAGAAGAAGCGAGAGAAGAAGCGAGAGAAGGTTGAAGCAGTGCGGAGTGATGGAGCCGTCGTGAATCTGGTTTACTGTTGAGTCCTCCTCTCTAGCGACTGACCGTCCGCTTCAGTAATAATGAGATCATTATTCCCTGGGAAAACAAACTGAGGGCGAAGCGACGAGGAAATGGACGCTGCTTTATTTGTGTCTAAACCAAACATTACAGCTCAACTCGACTAAAATGAAGTGATTTTGGTGAAAAAGGGCATCAGGGGGTCAGAAACTGAGCTGGGCATCAACACAGTGCCTTCAGTTTTAGTCTTCTTTTATTGGTTTTTCACTTCCTACTAATTCTGTGCTTCTATTACTGTTCTATTACTGTAAAGCACAGATCTACATAAATAAACTTGAACTGATTTGACCATTTACTTGATTAACTCTATCTTGATTTGCTAATAAGTCTTATTGGTGAAATCATTACTAAATTATTATTAAACATCTGTATTATTTGATTCCTTCTATGTCTTTAATTCTGTTTTTTTCCTTCTCACTATTTTATATACTTAAAATTACTAAGCATAAAAAATTATTATTACGATCTTTGTGTTTGATAATGAACTACATAAATAAACTTTACTTTGATTGAACTTGATTAACTCTATCTTGATGAACTAAACATGAAGAGTTATTGGTGAAATTATTAGTAAATTATTATTAAAAATCTGCATGTATTATTTTATTCCCTTTATTTTAGTGCATGTATTATTTTATTCTTTCTATGTCTATAATTCTTTTATTTTTTCCTTCACTTTTAGGCTTATTATTATTCTATTCCTGTAAAGGACTCTGTGTATGATAATGAACTACATAAATAAGCTTTACTTGATTTGACTATTTACTGATTAATTTGATCCTGATTAACTAAAAATGAAATATTATTGGTGAAATTATTATTAAATTTTTTTTTAATTAATTGAACAAATTAATAAATAATTATTTTATTCATTTTTATTAATTTAAAAAATCTGCACGTTTAATCTTCTATGCATTATTTTATTCCTTTTTTGTCCATAATTCTATTAGTTTTTTTTCCTTCTCACTACTGTTAAAATCATTCTTTTATTCCTGTAAAGGACGCTGAGCGGTGTATGAACAGGGGCTACAGAAATAAACTTCACTAAAATAAACTTTAAGCCTCAACTCTATGCTTTTTTATATAAAAAAGCGGAAATGAAACCTCGGACACCTCGAGTCCTCCTCGTTATAATACTTCCCTCCCGTTCCATAATATTTGAGTAAAGCTGACACATGTCTCTTAGTTGGGTGAAAAAAAGGAGAATAATGGAGTAAAAAAAAAAAATGTGCCCGCGAAGTGGCACCGGCGCCCGCGGTCTGGGGCTGATTTGAATGGACACGTAAAGACAGACAGGACACTGGTGGTCCCCCCGAGGGGACGCGGGGAGTGTTAACCCTTGTGGCTTATTGCTGAAGCGTGGTCCGGCCTGATTTTAATATATGGATAAATATGCGCCACTGGAGGCGCGAGGATGGAGTGAGAGGCTACAGGGAGATGTCAGGCTGGCGAGTGGCCCGTCTATAGTCACGCACCAACACACACTGACGCGTCCCTGAGTGCCCCTCACACACACACACACACTTATACCCACACACTCACATAAATTTACATACCGTCCCTGTAGTGCCTGCACCTCGAGTGCAAGTCGGGGAAACTTTTCAGGAACCGTATGCAGATTTTTTTTTGTTTGTTTGTTTGTTTGTTTGTTTGTTTACCACCCCCATCAAGTTAACCCCTAGCAAACGCGACTCTGTGCAGACGCTTGACAGCCGGTTGCTGCGTATGGAAATTCGCCTCCCTTGACAAGTTTTCCTCGCCACTTATTTCGCCTCTCCCTGTTTTTCTGCGCTCTTCCCGCGACGCTCCTGTAAACTGGGGTCTGTCTGCGGGCGGTGAGGGGCCGAGGGGCCGAGGAGGATGCAGCAGATCCATAATTCAATAAGGTGGGAAAGGTGTCGCAGGGAGTGAGGAAGTTGCTCTTAGCAACTGTAAGGTGAAGCGTTCCCTCTTTCAGGTGACAGTGCAGGTGTGTGTGTGGTGTGTGTGTGTGTGTGTGTGTGTGTGTGTGGTGTGTGATGGGCAGGGGGAACGAGTGCCTCTCAGAAAGCCACTTAAATGAAGACGACATGCCTGAACATCCAACAGGGTCGAATACAGGGCAAACCACGGCACTCTCACTCCCTTCCACACACACACACACAGACACACAAACACACACACACACACACACACACACACACACACACACACACACACACACACGGATTTGTTGTCATACAGTGTCAGGATATATTTATACACAGAGAACACACTTCTGCACTTCTGCTACACAATCCCTGTCTAAACTGAAAATGTGCCCCAAGCAAAAGTTAAGGCACAATTTACGTTTGTTGTCTTCAGGCTCGTTTAAAGACAACCATTTAGAAAATCATCAAAACATAATATTTAAGCAGTTAAATCTTATTTAACCCCAAGAACCAAATAGAAATGAAGTTACAGTGATGAAACATGGAGCTTCTAAAACTGTGTAAACACAAATACTGAAATGAATATCTCTATATAAACATCACACTGTACTGAATATCAGTATATAGACATCACACTGTGCTGAATATCAGTATATAAACATCACACTGTACTGAATATCAGTATATAAACAACACTGTACTGAATATCTGTATAGAAACATCACACTGTACTGAATATCAGTATATAAACATCACACTGTACTGAATATCAGTATATAAACATCACACTGTACTGAATATCTCTATATAAACATCACACTGTACTGAATATCAGTATATAAACATCACACTGTACTGAATATCTGTGTATAAACATCATACTGTACTGAATATCAGTATATAAACAAGACACTGTACTGAATATCTGTGTATAAACATCACACTGTACTGAATATCTGTATATAAACAAGACACTGTACTGAATATCTGTATAGAAACATCATACTGCACTGAATATCAGTATATAAACATCACACTGTACTGAATATCTGTATATAAACAAGACACTGTACTGAATATCAGTATAGAAACATCACACTGTACTGAATATCTCTATATAAATGTCACACTGTACTGAATATCAGTATATAAACAACACACTGTACTGAATATCTGTATATAAACATCACACTCTACTGAATATCTGTATATAAACATCACTCTCTACTGAATATCAGTATAGAAACATCCCACTCTACTGTAGTCAGTGGCCTCTAATAACCCTCACCTTTACATTATGCCTAAAAAAATGAACACATGATCATGTCTGCGGCCCAAAAGACCCCACACCAACAGTTCATACAAACTCCTCTGAACACACAGGCAATTACACTGCTGATGTCATGCCTCAGTGTATGTCAAGATTAGAGGGCAGACACACACACACACACACACCACACACACCCCTTTACAGCCAAAGAGTGGCACAGTGGAGCCACTGGTGCTTTCTGTGCTCCTCAATTATGCAGTAGAGTTTTTGACCTGCTGCACAGATCTCTCCTCTGCTGAATTATGAATGCTCCTCTTGATTGAGGTGGGTTACTCTCCACTCATCCCTCGCTCTCCCGCCCTGCTCCTCTAAAAGAAGAGGCGCCACCGCTCCTGCCGTCGGAGAAAGATTGGAGTGACTTTGCAGTGAAAGGTTTGGAAAATTAAAGTGTTGAGGAAGGGCATTAGGAGCGATTAGTGGTGGTAATTTTCGTTTCGTACAATTTCGTTTTAAGGAGGGCGTGGGGGGGGGGGGGAGGAGGGTGGAGGGGTGGAGGTTACGATGTGGAGATGTTGCTAAATAATTAAAGCGAGAGGGCCATGTTCGCAAACCTCCAGGTCATTCCGAGGAGCTCCGAAATTCACACCGAACTCAATTCATCCTTTTCTGTAAAAAAATCAGAAACGAGAGAAACGGCCTCTCCTGAGTTACGGGAACGGGATGGTTTTAATAAAGATCCACAGGCAGATAGAATCATACCTTTTTAATTAGGTTCCTTTGTTAACGCTGGCCGTATCAGCGAGGAGACTAACGCGTAATTAATTCAATTCAAATCGCGTTTGAAATGCAGCCGCGTGGCGTGCGGTGCTGAAACGGCTCCACAATCTGAGAATATCTTCAAAAGTGGAACCGAATTAAAGCTGATTTTGATCTTGATTCAATTAATCAACTTTTGAAACAGCAAATAATTGCAGCCGGGTTCAGATCTGCGTCACACCAGAGGAGGATGTTTTTACACTGATTGCTTGCATGCTTTTGTGTAATAAAAACCCAAAACAAAATATGCCATTAATATTGTTCAGACAAACACTATAAAAAACAACAGGAGAAATGAATTAACTAGACTTTTACAACCTCGAGTGTGTTCTGTGTGGAGAGGAAACGATCAACCGTTAACGGACGAACGGGACAAAGGCGACATTTACAGCAAAGCTCTATTTATTATTAGGTCGATTAGTGTTGAATTAGTCTGTACAATTCAAAATAATGCACATAGATAAAGACAAAACCTAGCAACAGCCACTATTTTCAAAAGAAGTTTGTCTGAAAAAATATTAGTTTAATATTTAAACCCAATAATGAGGTTTAAAAAGCGAAAAATGAAAACTAAAAGTGAACTGTTCAACTGGAAAAATAATAAAATATAAAAATATAATCCATCCAAGACCACATGGTCTTTTTCACAGAAACACATTTACTGTTTTATTATTTACATTATGATAAATTCAGCTCATGAATAGTGACTGTGTATTTAAATGGCATTTTCTCTGTAGAGGTTGTGCACTTTTTATGCATAGAAAATCAATATTTGACTAGCGCTGCCCAAGCAACGTATTGGAGATTTTGGAACAACACAGTACTTATAGCAAGTTTACCAAATAATCATTTGTCATTTAGTCAATTAGAGTGAAAAATTAAAAGCAAACCCAAATATCCAAGACAACAGGAGCTGTTTCTATATTTTCTGTGCTACAATGTAATCTCTAATAAAAAGAAACTAATTCTTTTCAGCCCAACTAGCGTGGAACTGCTCTGCATATACTAGTATAAACATAGATAAAGATCTTTTTCCAATTATTTAAACAACATTACAATTTAAACTAAAACAGTTTAGACAAATATGTTCAGACCCGAGATCCTTTTCAAAGAACTAAGCTGTTCCTTTTTCTAAACAGATCCAGAAGTAATTAATACTCAGGATCATATTTTCTGAAGGATAGCTGCTATAGTAACAAATATCTACTTCTTATTATTCCGAATACTGTGGAACTACTCTGTACATTTCAAACAAATACATATAATATATATCAGATACACTTTTATGAATATATTCAGACAAGAGAACCTTTTCAAAGAGCTAGGCTTTAATTTTTCTAAAAAAATATGTAAATATAAAAGTGAAATAAAGACGAATCTTATCTCCTGTGCTGTAAACACTGCAACTGTTCTGATAACGAGTAATTTCTCATTAGTCAAATTGTGGGGAACTGCTCTCCTTGTTTCAAATAAATACATATAATATATATCAATTATGCTTCAATACTGTAAATAATATTACATTTTAATCGAATGCTGTTCTGACAAGTGTGTTCAGACAGAACAGATATAATATTCATTATATAATGTTCATATATAATGATATAGTAGATAGCAGCTACTCTTTCAATAATGTAAATCATATTCCATCTTAAACTTAATACTGTTCTGACGAATATGTTCAGATATAACGGATATAATTATATAATATTCATATATATATTCGTTATTTAATGTTCAGATATAATGGTTTAACAGCTACTTTTCTCTAAATGTAAACAACATTACATTTCAAAGTTAAAATACTTCAGAAATGCGAACCTTTTCAAAGAACAAGTGAAATAAAGACTTCTGAACTGTACTCTAAAGTAACACTGTAACAAAAAAATACCTACAAATAACAATCATCTATATTTCAATAACGTAAATAATATTACGTTTTAAATGAATACTGTTCTGACAAATGTAAACAGACAGAACAGATATAATATACATTATATATTGTTCAGATATAATGATACAGTAGATAGCAGCTACTTTTTTTTCAACAATGTAAATAATGTAAATAATATTATTAAGTTAATATTAAATATTAAATTATATTAAATTATATTCTGTCAAATATGTTCAGATATAACGGATATAATGATATAACATTCATATTTATTCGTTATTTAATGTTCAGATATAATGGTTTAACAGCTACTTTTCTCTAAATGTAAACAACTTTACATTTCAAAGTTAAAATAGTTTAGAAATGCGAACCTTTTCAAAGAACTTCTAAAAAATCTAAAAATCTAAAAGTGAAATAAAGACTTCTGAACTGTACTGTAAAGTAACACTGTAACAAACAAACACCTACAAATAACAATCATCAATATTTCAAAAATGCAAGTAATCTTCCATCTTTAACTGATACTGTTCCGACGCGAGAGGCTTTTCAGTAGAACTGGGCTGTAAAAAAGTAGAAAAACGTAAAACTGAACAGAAAAGACTTTTGCGTCAGGGTTCCTCGAGTTCACGAAAGAAAAAGCCTGAAGAGCCGGATCTGGATCTCAGGCTCCTGCTCTGAGTGGTAACAGCCATGCGGCAGATCTCTCCAGCCTGTGGTGCAGCTGCGGCGGGTCGAAGGGTCTCTCTGACGACTGAAACATCGAAATCAATCCTCGCTGGTTTTCACCGCGGTCCCCTGAAAGCCCTGCGCTGGCTCTACATGCCCCTGATCCCGGAGCGCTTGTTCCGGCCTCGCGAAGCCTAATGAACTCGGCCTTAATTGTGATTTATTGTCTCGCCGCCGCTCTCCGGCCCGAGGATAATTGTGGGGGATGAAATTAATGGGGTCAATTGGCCTATTTTCATCAGGATAATTCGGCGGCGTCAAAGACTACATTAACCTGCACGCCGGCCGTCTCAGGTGTCCCCACACGGGGACGTTTTTTACGCCGGCAGGACCCGTGTCTGCGCTCTCGGGCCGCCCGGGCCTGAGAGACTGAGCAATGACAAGCTCCATCAGAGCCCCATCAACCAGCCCACACCGGTTCAGCAGAGATTTAAAACAACAATCCTGTTCATTTCACACCCAGCTCCGCAGTCGGAGCCATCTCAGGGGCACGAACGAGTCAAAGCCTGTTTTAACACCAACGCGGAGGATTAATCACCGGAGAGATCCAGCAATACGACCAAAATATTCACGGAATTTACATTAATCCTGAGCCAGAAATGCTACATGTTACTAAACGACACTGGCTAACGGCTAAAGTCAGATTTTGTGTTTAAGAAACAGCAAACACTTCAAGCACTGACCTTTCACTCACTTTTGTAATTTACGCTGCAGTTAGAACGAGCCCAAAAACACCAAAAAAACCCAAAAAAGTCTCTGTTTAAGTCAAACTTGTGAATTTAGGTAAAGATGTACAAACCGATCACAGACATGCATGAACTGATCATAAGATCAAAGACGAACATCTGCATCTCTGATAAACATGTTTCTGAAACAAATACGAAACAAAACACGTCTTTGAAATTTTCATAGTAGGAAAATAAACATTTAAAAATTTATTCTGAAGTAAATTTGAAAAGACTTTATTACTTATGCAATCTTGGACCAATTTGATCATTCCACTGATCACGATCTTCCAGTCAACATACAGGACAGTTTTAAAACGATAATAAATAACAATAAAGAACGTCCTGTAGCGTGCAGAAGTCATTATTAGGCTGCTGATGGAACAGAACAGCTCCATGCGATGGTTGGTTCTCTTCTAAGCGGTTCTAAACGGGGGCCAGTGTGGGTCAGGGCCCCTGTAGAATTGCTCCTGGCCCCTGTTGTGGCCCCTGCACTGAACAGACAATGATCTAAATATTAATTTCTTATCGCGAAATGCGCTGCTCGAAGAACGGAACTAAGGCTCTGTGTGTTCTAGACGGACTGCTTAAAGCGCCACACACACACACACACACACACGCTGCTATCTAGAACCTGAAGACCAACATTCACTTCCGCGATGGTGCACACACTTGTCGTTGAATTCAGTTTAACGAATCTGTCATAATTCATGACGATTTTTCACCCCGTCTTTCTATATAACAAATTAACAAACAAACATTTATTTTTGTTGCTACATTGTTATTTATAATGGTGTTGTGTTATTTGTGTGTAACTGTTGGTGTTTGACTGCATTCTAGAGGTCATCTGACCGACTTCTTCAGCAGCAATGATGATACCAAGGAAGGTCAAATTCTAATTCCGTCTGGAAATAAGCTCATATTGTTATGTTCTAATAAACCATAGAATGTCACAGTTTGAAAAATGTATATAACGATTTCTACAGCTAAATCTCTACGTTTACGTTTACATTTACGGCATTTAGCTGACGCTCTTATCCAGAGCGACGTACATCAGTGCTTAAGAATTCCACAACTGTTT
>JBBPDB010000114.1:83240-93381 GCA_037974465.1 Brachypetersius altus
CGTGTTCATGTATGACAAATGGTCACTTTCAGTTAGATGCTCTTTGTTCTGCTTGAATGATTCATACTTAGGTCACTGTGTGGCTTAACATACAAAAACGTTCCTCTGAAACTGGTCAGGTTCAGGGACTGGACTGAAAGCGAGTGCCTTAGAAGTCTGGAGAACTGTTCCTCAAGACTACATAAAAAATACAATAAAGTCTAAACTCTTTGGAAGCAAAACATGAGGAAACGCAGGATGGTTCAAGACTTTTGTGCAGTTCTGAACGGAGGTGAACAGTCTTGCTTAGGGCCATTCTTCCAAGATGAGGCTCAACAGAAAGATCAGATCTGAACAAAATAAGTGTTGATCAATAAATAGCTGTCATGTAGTTTCTGAGCTTCCTATTTGAAGACAGGCATTATCTTTGAGTTTCAAATCTGTTTCCAGTGAGCTTGACTCCTGTCATAGTATTGTTAAAGCACCCCCTGCCCTTGTGCCTAAACTAATCTTGCTCATCAGTCGAGTGCGAAATGAACAGGTCTAAATTTGACCTGGATATAAACACACACCCTTCTGAGCGGCTCTTCCACTGTATTTTCTCCTCTGAGCCGATCCTTTAATGTAGCGCTTCAAACACGCCACTATGGAGCACGGTGCACAGCCGCGGCGTTTAATCAACTCAAGGCTGTGTGCTGTTTGCAGGGAAAGCTCACAGTAGACCGGTGTTACCTGTAAATAAGCGCTGTGAAGATATGCATCCGAAAGCCAGTGGGAATACAGAGTGGTGTGCAACGATCCAACCGGCAACCATTAGAAGACACTCGAGTGAGTTTTAACGTCTTAATGATAATGCGGCTACTTTTTCGCTCTCTTAGGCCTAATTAAGCGCCATGTTTTTTTTGCTTTAGCCAAACAGAGCTGAATACAAACACTGCTCTTCTACTGGAACAGCAAAAAAAACAATTTAGGCTAAAGATATTAAGCACTAATCACACCTGTGCTCAGCTGACCTGACTTTTCTGCTGGAGATGAAATGTTTAATTGTAATCACAGATTTAAATATTTGAGATGGTCAACTCTCTCCATGCAATAAACACAAAAAATCGAATTCATTTTTACGTCATTTGGATGCACCTTACATTGCATAAACATTTTATGTTGTGTGAAATGCTCAAAAGAAAATTTTTTATTTACTTTTCATATGTGTTGGAAAAAAATAAGAAAATGATAGTTTTCATTTTTCTAAATTTTCTCCCCAAATTTGCTCCCCACTCAACCCCCATTTAAGATTATGCAATGCCACCAACACTGGGAGGGTGAAGATGTGCTTCCTTCAAGATGTGATGCTTTTCTGCCTTTTATTTTGAGCAGAACAATAACAGGCAATTTCAGACCTTGTTGCGTCACTCGGGAGCCAGTATATGCTTTTAATGTTTACTGTATGTGTATACAGTAACCCATCACTTTAGCGCGGATTCAGGCTAATGCGGATTATTTCTGAGAACCGAACTGATAATGGTACGCGGAAATCCAATAGCGGGAAACTGCAACTATCCTCTGCCTTTTTTTGCTTTTTTGTGGCAACCTATGTATATCCACAATCTCCCTGGTGGATCGTCTCAGTGTTTCTCTTGTTTTTCGTTTTGTTTTTCTTAAAGCCCTGCATTTTTTTTTTACTGTAAATTAAATTAAAAGAGGCGAAAATGGGTTTACCTTTACATTTTCTTTAAGGGTAATGCATTAAGCTGAGTTTAAAATTAAATTAAAGTGTTCTGGGCGCAGATTTGGGGGTATATTTAAGGTTTGCACTATAAAAATAGGCATTTTTAGGCTTTTTTTTTTTTTTTAGTAAAACATTTTTCGTAGATGCAGGTGCTCTTGGAACATTTAACACATACTAAATGGGCTATTTTGGACTTATGAGAACTTTTTACTATACAGATGTGCATATTTACACTCCTAGATTTTATACTGTACATTTTTATACTGATTTTATACTGTACAGTACATTTCTTAGACGGCACGTTTCAATATTTTATTGTATACTGTCCTGTGACATAGTATTTTATTCTATTTTATTTTCTTCTATTCTATTGTCTTTAATTTTGACAAACAAAATTCCCGCTTGTGGGACTAATATAGGTTTATCTTATTTAGAAATGTGCGGATCTTGGTACATAAAACCACAGAAATGTCATTGTTTTAATGTGTTCTGCTCTTTACATGTGAACCTTGGTGGAAAAACAAGTGTGTGTGGGGGGTGGTGTGTGCTCCCCATTAGCCACCACTGTGTCTGTCATTGCTCTAAAGTGCTGTTTTGTCTCTCTGCAGCCTGCCTCCTGCCATGTCGTGGTATCTGTGTTTGTGGATAGCTGTTAGCTGCCTAGTGCTCTGCCAGGCCACACTGTACGAGACCATCCAGCAGCACCACGTCCCCCGGCCTGGCCGGAACGCCATCCAGATCCTTGGTGAGTGCCCCCTTCAGACCCTCTGTGTGTTTCTGCCGTCACCTGCGTGACGTCTTGTTCCCTCCACGTCTGTCTTTCTCCCGCAGTGTCTACTTTTCTTTATGTCTATACTCTCTCGCTCCGCAAGCCCGCTCTATTTTCTGCTCAAGCGTCTGCCCACTGAGCAAATCAACAGCATGGTTTGAGATGTCTTTTAAGATCTGCTGGGTAGTTCTCTCCGGTGGCGGTCGGTTACAGAGACGAGTGTATGGACGTTTCCCTGGGTTTATGTTTACACTCAGCCTGGCTGGCCTGGTGCTTGTGCCGCTGATGCTCCTTTAAAACCAGCTGTGGTAGACCTTTAGCTCTGGGCAAGGTCTTTTATAGATATCGCTTATCTACAGCAGGATAATCTTGGGCTGTGATGATGGAAGAGTGATAGTAAATTCATGGATGTGGGTTTCAGGACAGACTTTGGTCTTTTTAATGCTCTTAGTGCACTGAACACATTGGATTTTACTTGATTGAAACAAGTTCCACACAAATGCAATGTTTATTTTCCAAAAGTAGGCAAACGCTGCATGTAAGAGTTGGGTCACTGCCTATACAGGCCCAAAAAAATACCTGAACACTGACCATATGAACATTGTTAAAGCTTAATGATGCTGTATACTGTATAAAAGAAGCTGCTTAATAATTTTGAAATTGTTGTTTTTGGGATGTTACAAAAATATTGCTTTTTGAGTGAAGCACAACGCAGAACAGCCAATCCAGCCCTGTTAGTGGATGATCATGCAGAAATGTGCTGTTTTTGACAAATAATATTACACAAATGTTATTATTGCGCTCTGGAGGACAAATATCAACTTCTACAAAACATAAGTTATGTGTCCTTTAATACATTTCTATGGCATGTGCAAATACTTTTTGTGGCAACAGTATGTAAAAGTATATACAATATACTTTTAGTTTGTAACAGGTTGTCACATAAGGACTGTTTGAAATGAAACTTTGTACGGAATTGACCCTTCCCTTTAAAAATAGTCAAGTCTTTAAGACATGTTTAGTGTCTGAGGTTTACTTGACCAGTTTTGTAGCTAGAAGGCTTAGGGAACTAACAGGTAATGGAAAGTAAGACAGCAAGAAATATCCCGCTCAAAGTCTATTAGACTTGCTTATGTGGTTTCTGAGATTGTATGACTGTCACTGTCATACACAAACAGACAGAGGTGTCAAAACCAGGCATCTAAAATCCATACTATCGCTCGAGTGTGCTGGATTACATGTCTGTGTGTATGAGTGTGTGTGTGTGTGTGTGTGTGTGTGTGTGGACTAGAATGAATGGCTGCTAGCGATACATCTGTTTCATCAAGATGTTTTTGTCTAGTGCTGAGTTTTTGCTACAGCTACTTTTCTCAGGTGACGTGTTAAGCATTCCAAAAGTGAGCTTGAGCCAACCTTCCAAGTCAAGCAGAACAACCCGGGTGGGAGTGTGTGTGTGTGTGTGTGTGTGTGTGAGTGTGTAGACTACGTGCTTCGGGCTAAACTCCCCCATCAGTATGCTCCGAATGCCAGCTGCTTTGATCACACAGACTCCGGTGGAAATGACAATTATGTTCCTCGTTGGCTCTTTGTAAGCATTCGGCAATTAAGCACAGCTCCACGTTCAGCGCGGGCGCTAGAGGGACCCGCGCCGGCGAGGTGGGTCTCTCTCTCCTCCTGCTACAAGCCGCAGTGACTGCAGTGTGTCGCACTCTTAACCGGGACTCCGGAAGCTGTAAGTGTCACAAAATATCCAGAGCGCTTTATCTGCATGTGAGATGGGTGGCAGCATCCTCATTAAACATTTACCGCGTCTTAACGTCTTTGAAGTGTGAGGATGTACTTTTAAAATGAGAGACTGAGCTTTTATATTCACGTTTTATGCATTAGTTTATGTACAAGAACTACAATCAGCAATATAAGCTCAATATAAGCATATAAGCTAAACCACACAACACGTAGATTCAGGTAGCTTCAGGATCGGGGCTAACATATTTATATATTTATATTATATTTTTAAATATAATTATATTATATTTTTAAAGTACAGTGTACAGAGTACAATGAAATTCTTACTTGAACTCCCTCTTCATAGATAGAACGTAGAGACAAGAGACATGAAAGACAAAACAGTGCAGTGATGATAACTAGTCACGGGTTGAGTATAATATAAAGTAAAGTATAAAGTGAACAGTGCAGTGAAAAAGTGTGAGTGCAGTGTGAAGTGTTATGTGCTACAATACAGATATATTGTACAACAGAGAGGACCACAGCTACTGTGTGTCTGATGGCGCTGGGGTAAAAACTGTTCCTGAATCGTGTTGTGTGTGTGAAATGTGTGTGTGTGTGTGTGTGTGTGTGTGTGTAATTTGTGTGCGAGTAAACAAGTGACTGACACAGATAATGGATGAGGAGCATAACATAACTTAAGGGTGAGAGAGAGAGAGAGAGAGAGCGAGCGCAAGAGAGAGAGAAGGGGAAACGGAGAGGGAGGATGCTAGTCTGAACTCGTTAGTGCCCCATGAGCAGAAAGCTGGGTGATGAACGGTGGGGAAAAGAGGAGGATGAATTTTTTAACCTTTTCACTCAGATGTTTTCACCAGGCCCAGTAGAGCACGGTGTTGGAGACGTACAAGCAAGAGCTCAGCCTACAGAAAGTGTCCTGTGAATTATAGATGGGGTTGGTTTAGCAACAAAAGGACATCATCAGTCTCACCACGGACATTAGATACCTTCACTTGTGAGGAAAGAGAAACACTTTTCTGGGTGCGACGAGGGGCCCATTAAAATGGGAGAAGTGTGTGACTGAGTGACAGATGATGGGTTTAAGGTCCTTTCCAGATATGCCATCTGATTGCCATTTGGTATTCCAAATAAAGTGCATTTGATATAAAAAGTGACCTATTTTACTTTTATAATTATTAATTTATCATAATTGTCTGCTTGAAGATGTACAAGATGCTTCACTTTCATTATCTTTGCAGTTATCTTTGCAATCAGGATCAATGCCACTAATATTCTCTTTCATATATAGCTTTAAAGATTACAAACAAGACACCAGAGAGTTTTTTAAAAATGTTTTATTTAGTATTTTGATCATTTTTGAATCAGTATTAACTAATGCTCTACGAGCTAGCATGCTAGCTGCTAATGCATCCCAATAACACTCACCCGGAATACCTAACGTTTCAGAAATGGATGGGGGAATTTTAAATCTGCAATTGAATCTGCATTTGTTACAATCATCGTCTTGCAGACACACTCAAGATCTTTCCAAGTACTTTCATTACTGCTGCTGTCATAAACTAGCATGAGGGTCAGTTGCATCCGCTTCCTCAAAGTGACCAAGATTGTCATCCAAAAAGGGCAGGGCTGCTCACTGAATGCAATGCTAGTTCTTTTATTACCCTTAGCAATTTGTTCTCTCCACAGGTTTTACCCGTAATAGTAGCTGTGCAGAGGTGGGATGCAATTGTGAATTAGGCTGTTTATTAAAGTCCATGTTTATAATAAATCAGGCAGCTGCAGTGAGCATGAAAATCAATTTAAATGAAAACACGAAACAGTAACAGGCCGTAAACAAATGGGGTAAGCTAAGGAAACGGGGCTAAAGCGCAAACACAAGGTTATCCATACACAGTTAACACCTGGGATAAATGGCGAGAGGGAGAGGCAACAAACCAGACACAGGTGGGCAGGGTCAAGGAGGAGACACTAACCAAAAGAACAACAAAAGCACATGGGACAGGCATGACTGACTAGACTGGGGCAGGGACAGCAAAGGGCAGGGACAGACTGGGAAAACTATCACATTACCAGCAGTATTTAGAACAACAGACAACTCCCCTCACCGTAACCCTCCAGCACTTTTACATCACTTTTAATGATTTTAAATAAAATTCCCCAAGTTTCCGCTTTCCATTTCATTAACTCTCATCCATTTTTGCTTATTTCGGGTTCTTATTACTTTTATTTATTTATTTATTTAAATTGACAGTCTAGAGATGTTCCTGTTTTTGTGGGGTTGCCAGGTCCAGCAAACTTCTCCAACTCAAAGTCGCCCACCAGAAGAGGAAAGTTTATAATCTTCCACGGCATTTTCAGACTAGATTTGGCTCAGGAACCGTGATCCTGGTAACCCTGACGACGGGTGTGTGTGCTGTAGCATATACTCCACAGTATAATCAATGGAAGGAGAAAGCGTGCAATTCTACATCACCACCTGGTTTGGGAGTACTAACCTGCTGTGCTCTAATCAGATCACAACATGTTTCACATCCATATGTGAGTAAATCTCACACACGGATGAAAAGAAAATATCAAGAGTCTTAAGAGGCCGATTACAGACGGAAAGGAGAAGACAGGAACCTTCAGAGAAGGACTGAAGTTGGACTGAAGTTTCACTAAAGACTTCAGGGTTCTAAAAATATAAATGTCTTTGTTCGTTTTATTCAACAGAACCATGTGTACGTTTAAACTACACTGTTGTGTTAGAAACTGTCATGAATTCGTAAAACGTCCAATGAAAACATCCAACCGTATTTCCCGCCTTTAGGCACTAGACTGAAGTCCTACCAGATTAGATTAACCACCAATATAATCAATCGACTGCTTCAATTTCAACAGTCATGTTTTGATCAAATTTGAGAAGGAAACGTCACTCTATGCCTTCAGGAAGTTCTAGATACATCACTGACTATGCAACAGACAGCTCTACACCAGGAGCCTTTACTGAAGAAGTTACTCTAAAAATGTGGCATTCAAGCTCACATATGTGTTTAAAGGTCTATCACAGTTAACATTTACAAGCTGAAGATATTTAATTCTACTTCAAAAATGTACATACACAATGTTGATGATGCCTAGAATCCTATTGGTGTTAGCAATTACTGCAGAGGTGTTTTTCCCTATTTTTTTATTGTGTTTATTAGGGCTGGGCAATTTGGCCTAAAATCAAAATCTCGATTAATTGAACATTTAAACTCGATTGCGATTAATGAACGATTATTTATTTATTTATTATTTATTTTGCCCTCATAGTTCACTGACAAGTTTCTCAGTTGTCTCAATGTTTTTAATATTTGCGAGCCAAACTAAAGGCCTACAAAATAAGGCTGCAAAGGCTTCATTGCACAGAACACAGAAGAACCACTTATGGTTCACTAAACAAAATAGGTGAGTGGTAGTTTGGAGGAAAAAAAATTGTGCGAAGAACCTTCATAAAATGTAAAGAGTCTCGATTTGGTTCTGTAAACTTTTATTCAAAGTCTTGGATTTCAAACATTGTTCACCGAGGAGCCAAAAGTGGTTCTTCTGCGGTATCACACAGAATCCTCTTTGCGGGAGCTTCTGTTCAAGAGTCTCTTTTCTTTTACAGGTTGGTTTGTACGGTAAAGGTCAGGCCCATGCATGTTCCATGTAATGATTTGGCTAGAGCTTAAAAGCTAAAACATGACCTTTTGTTGACACTGAGAAAATGATGACTGGTTAATTATCAATTGATCAGCAGCGGAATATTCAGAAAGTGTTTCCTGCACAGCTTTTGACACTTTTACACTTGTGATCAGAGAAAGGTATTTCTTACTCCTCCTTCCTCCTCCTTTCTCTCAGTGGTGGAATCTCATAATAGTGGAGAGAGAGAGTATTCTTGTATTATGTAAAAGGACCAATATTAAAGCATACCATTCAATTCCAGTGTAGAGAAACATTCATTTTCTTTTAAATTAAGCATCCGGCTACAGCAGTTTGGCACCACCTGTTCATGCTGAAGTTATAAGGAGTGTTTCAGGACTGCTCTTTGATAAGTAGGGGAGAGCCAATCAGCTGTGTTATATTTACATACATCAGTCTTATAGGCACGATAGCAAAAATAGCCTGTTTCATTATAAAGAATAATACGCCTAAATTAATGCAAAATGAATTTATGGCTGTTTTGATACATAATACGCACAAGAAAAAAAAAGGAATTAGAGGAATGTAGGAATAAGGCTTCTGTACGCAAAGAATTTATGATATGTCTAATGTATGGCCACTGGAGATTCAGTCACATGAGCAGAATTCCATAACGGACACATTTCATGTCATAAGCAGCGCTATCTAGAGGAAGTAGGGAGCCATTTAAGATTCAGACAAATGTATGATTAACAGGCTACTTGTTGAAGAGAAGGGAAAAGTCTGGATTGGTGTCGTTATCAGCTGATACTCAAGGTCGTGGTATCGGAATTCTCACAGTGTTATCGCACCACCCCTAGATGTAAAAGTGAATGATTGCAAAATGCAATTAACTCAACACAGTAGTGTTATTTGAACCAGATGCAGTTTAAACCCATTTAATTATAAGAGTTCTGTCGCATTTTACTCTGCATTAGATTGTGCCTCTGCTCGAGAATAAAATCATGCTTTTTTTTTATTGATGGCTACATTAGTCCTTGGAGTTGGACATCGATATCAGTTCAAAGAAGTGATCCGGCCTCTTCTGCTTTCTGGAAATTTGAAAAAGAAAAAAGAAAACTATGATGAATGTCTGAATTAGAATTGATTTTATAATTTTAGGACCAGCTCTAGTTTCATTAGGCAGTCTTTGAGATAAAAATAGGCTTTTCAGAGCACAGAGAGAGAGAGAGAGCGAGCGACACTGACAGAAAGGGAGAGAGGAGGGAGAGAGAGAACGAGAGCGCAAAGCAGATCTAATATCAGAAAATGTGTTTGCCTTCTTGTTTCTTTTCTTTTTTTTACCCGCGCCTCTTTCATCACGCAATCACACTCTATTAAAAGCAGGATCGGGATTAAAAAAGGGGTTCGGCTAAGCGGGGAGTTGAGCGTGATGAATTATGAATATGTGTCATCATTTATTTGACCGTGGGAGAATAAATAAAAATAAACAAATAATAAAACACTGCTGAACATGAACACACACTGAACATCAACATCGGCAATCCAGCGGCGTTAAAGATGCCACCCTGTCGTCTCTTTGTGATCTTCACAATTCGGCTTATCTGCTTGACTGAAGTCAGTTCAGTCACGGTGCTGCTGGGTTACAGTGGGTCGCCCCTGAGTCTCAGGTGCCTTTCGCCCCCACTGGTCTCAGTGACCTTCATTCTCCCTGGAAAACACCCTTAAACGCTGCAAACTGCACATCTTCTGGTCAGCTCTATAGTCCAAAATGATGTTAAAATTGACTTGAGTATCAGTTTGTAGGCTGAAAATCATTACTGGGCGAAAAACAACTTTATTTTCGGAGTTTTAGAGCAGAGCGAAGAACCAGCGAAGAATGGTCACATGCACTGACCATTTAAATGTCAAACTGATTCAGTTTACCTGCCTGCTGTGAGAGAAAGGGCCCTGTGGAAAGGCCTACAGAGGCTCTGAGAGTGTGTGTGTGTCACGCTGGGCTGGCAGGGGCTCACAGGTAGATTATATAGAGTGTGTGTGTGATTTAAGCAGCATTGCTCTGTACATGTGTAATCCTAAACACTGTTTACACACCAATACTGCAGGAATCCGCTTACCTCCTTACACTGGGGCTACACACACACACACACACACACACACACACACACACACACAGAGTTGTTTTACATTCTTTTCCTGTATTCCCTCTGCTGTTACTCATTTTTTTCTCTTACATACCTCTCTACCCCATTTCTCTATCTCTCTCTCTCTTTCTCCTT
>JBBPDB010000114.1:124744-137069 GCA_037974465.1 Brachypetersius altus
CTGCCCCCTGTAGGCAGGGAATGGAAGTCGCTTTGGATAAAAGCGTCTGATAAATGCCATAAATGTAAATGTAAATGCAGCCAGATGCATTTCATGCATTTAATGTCTAGAACGTTACATTCCAGCAGAGAGCATGGTGTGATGAGAAAAATGGCTACTATGTGAATGGGGCTAGCTGGTGTGCGTTTGGGTTTCACTGGATCCTCAGATGCCCCTCACTCCTCAGGCTCCTCTGAGCCACTCAAAGCCCTCTTGCTTGGGCATCAAAGAAACCGTCCCCCACATTCCTTCCCGCAGTGGCGTGAAACATATTTAGCGGCAATACCAACATTTCTCCTCGCCTACTTATTGATGGCTGCTTTTGTTGGGCCGCCTCTCCCTGGCTTCAAGTCAGAGACGGTCGAGTCAGCTGCTGAGTCACCCACTGTCACACTGCTTCCTGCCTCTGCAAGTGTGATTGGAGTGTGTGTCTGTGTGTCTGTGTGTGTGTATACGCTCAGGCACGGTGCCACAGTGTATCGCTTAGGCTTTTGCAGGATAAGGAGATTGGCCCCATCTGATGTGGGTCAGTTACGGGCAGTGAGGTCCGAGTCAGATGGAGTTAAGAAGCGGCTAGTGTGGGTAGAGTGGACAGACATAGGGCTAACACATGTGACCCTTTAACAGCAGAGCATGTGGGTGTAGTTCTGGCTTTGGGTGAGTATGATAGTAACTGAGTGTGTGTGTGTGTGTGTGTGTGTGTGTGTGTGTGTGTGTATAAAAATGCCATAAATGCCAGACACACATTCACTGTTTCCAAAACTACCCTATTCAGCCTGGGTTGATTTTTAAATGAAGCCCAATGCAGGACAGGCAATCGGATGAGAGCTCATTTACATATACCAGTCTTAAAGGTGCAGTAACCAAAACAAACTGTTGAATTCTACGTAATAAAGAGAGCCTGTAAAATGGTCACGTAAAAATGAATTGTGACTGATTTTGGCACATAAACCTATACAAATGTCCTGTGTGGGCTTCAGGGGAAAATAAAAAAAACAATATAAAAGTTAGAGATGGGCCCTTCAATCAATTTACAAGCACTTATATAAGACTAGACTCGTATATTGAGAGAGAAACCTAGGCCTGTCGTTTGAGAGAGTATTTGTGGCGGCACTAGCCATGATTTAAGTTGATACTTCCTAAAATTCTAGTCGGAATAAGCTTTAATAAGTGTTTTATGTAGCTTTATGTCAGTTGTGACAGGCTTATAAATCCTTCACTTCAATTAAGTGATTTTTTTTTTCTCATAATAGAAAAGTGTCAAAGCCCCACAGTGGAGCAGTGGGAAGCACTGCTGCCTCACACCTCCAGGGTTGTGGGTGTGAAGTCTTGGCCTTGCGTGTGTGTGTGTGTGTGTGTGTGTATGTATGTTTGCATGTTCTCCTACTGGTGGCGTGGGTTTCCTCAGGAAGCTCCGGTTTCTCCCACAGTCCAAATTCATGTGCGTCAGGTGAACTGGGGTTTCTAAAACGTAGGTGTGAGTGTGGGAGTGAGCGGTGTGTGTGTGTGTGTGTGTGTGTGTGTGTGTGTGGGCTGGTGCCCTGTCGTTGGTGAGTCTCTGCTTCACGCCCATAGACCCTGGGATGCACTCTGGGTACCCGTGACCCTAGTAAGGATAAAGCGGCATTGAGAATGAATGAAAAGTGGCATCGAGAAAAATCTGAATTCAAAGATGGGAAAGTATCCCAAGCTCTTGAAGAAGCTGTTTAGGCAGCAGTATGCCATCCTACTGATCCGTTTAGCTATGGCTGGCATTGGTTTCATACCTGAGACTGTCCCTAGAAAGGTATGAAAACGTAACCAATCCAGGCCATATACAGTAGATACCAGCCTAAAGATAGAAAGATATCACACCGAATTGAGGCCTGAATGTGTTCTGCAGAATTGTGTGTGTGAGGCAAATGTGAGATCTATTTTAGTGTATGTGGTAGAGGCAGGAATATGAACATGAAATACAATCTGTGGGCCAGATTGAATGTGGTTTATTTAAATATCCTGTAAGCCACACAGAAAAACTTGGGATCGACAAAGTTTCTCTTGGTTCTCCGGCATGAATAGTTTGTTTAATAGTGTGTGAAATCTGACTACAGTTATTCTGCTTCCACAGGGGAAAGTGTGTGTGTGTGTGTGTGTGTGTGTTTGCACGCACGCACGCACTCCCCTGCGATTCTTTAGGCCCTAAAAACCCTCTTTTGGCTCAGCTAGAGCCCGTAAGAAGTGGCTTTGTACTGTGTTTAAACATTATGTGGCTTAATGAAGGGAGGCTCTGTGAAGTGAGGCTTCATTGATGTTTTAATCATGACGTGCTGCCTGGTAGCTGATGCTATAAAACATACATGCCCAGTGACAGCTGGTCCCCGTTCTCTTTGATGCCACGCCTGTCAAATCCAATCATTAAGAGCTACTTATTTCTTTTAAATATGTTGTAGTCGGTCAATAAGAGAGGCCTTGTGAAAGCATGCTGGAGCTAGTTTTTAGCACATTAATGCCAGGCCCTATGATTTTTTTTGACGGTTCTCATTGTACACGAACATTCATTTGCAAAGCAGGATTTCTGTAAAGTGGAAAACGTAAAGCTTGTGGCTTATGTTTCAGTCCAAACTCAAACAGCCGTCGTTTTGCCCTCAACCCGAATGTGGTGGATCGGATTCAAGATTATGTTCTTATTTGGTTTTGTGCTTGTGCCTCCAGGACCATGTAGCTGTTAGAAGATCATGGCTTCCAGTTAAACGAGGAAAGGTACCATAAAGGAGTCTTTGAGTGGTGCCAGACTAAAACAACCTTCATATAATAGAAGGTGCTTTAAGAATTAATTGGTTCTTTCAACTGTACAAAGACCTTCACATTTATCAAGATATTTCTCTAAAAAGCTGTTCTTTAAATGGTTTTAGGGAACAAATTGCTTCTAGGGAAGCATGAAGAACCCTCTCTGTTGCCTTGTCTGGAAAAACAGAATTTCTCTTAGATTCTGCTGCACAGATGCCATTTGTGGCAACCAAGGGCATAGAACTGTGGATGTTCGGTAATGGCCTGTTTCTACCAACATCCATTAACTACTGAATTGTCCCTAGCACTAGTTTTAAAATCACATAAAACCACTGTTTTCTGTCAGTGTTTGAAACACAAATGGTTAACAGTTCTGTTTCTCTGTTGCGAGTCCCACTCTCCTAACTCAGCATCGTTATATAATTGGCTTTGCATGTGATTGCAGCAGTATCTGGCTTTAAGAAGCGGCAAAGCTCAGCCCAGTAGTCGTGTGGACATAGGATAGAAAAAGGACCTGAGTCTGTCTCTATAGGGCACAGGGTCTGTCTCTATATGTGGCCCTGCAATGTGCTGGCGACTGTCCAGGGTGTACCCTGCCTTCGCCCATAGCAGCTGGGATAGGCTCCAGCCCCCAGACTGCAGGAATAAGGGGTAGATAATGAATGAATAAATGAAATGAATGAATAATACCCCATGAATTAATGCAGTTAACAGAATTTTTATGTTTAGTCAAAAATTTACATTTTTAAAAACTCATAACGATGAGGTTCCATTCAGGTGACGAATTGAAATCAAGAATTTATCGTGTTCTACTTTGTTATTGGTTGCATGTGTACTATGCACATGTACTTTGATGTTAAGATATGAAAGATATTAGTGATTGCACTATGGCTGGGGTACAGCTACCTCCTTTGTGGCCCCATCAATGTCGATATCTAAGCCCTTGGTGGTAACTGTTCCTTTCCCTCATTATTGCCTACAGTCCTGCTGCCTCTGGTTTCATTTTCAGTGTCAGGGTCCTCAGAGACACCTCATTTGTAGTCTTTGCTCACACTCTGGTCCTCGTCTTGATGGTCACTTTCATTTTTGGTCCGTGGAGTTCAAAGATGAACTGAATGATTCAAAGAAATCATTTTTTCAGATTTTTCTCTCTTCAGCACTATTTGTAATCCTGTTTTGCTGGTTCATGCCACGATGACCTGGTGTTCTTGCTGCAGAGCCATGTGTTCGGTCCCGGACCTCTGACTTATCCTGCGATTTATATCACTGTAGTTGTATCAACGCCCACCCAAAGTCTGTTAGAATGTTACATATTTAGGGTTGTAGCGGTTAGCTCCTTAAGATCAAGGGACATGGCAACCTCCAGCAACACCATCTCTGCTGCACCTCTGGCTCAGGGAATGGTTTTTCCTTTGGAAATGCCTTTGACTTCTTCTCAGCATGGTAAGACTTGAGCTTAGACTGAGAAATCCTCTTTAAAATCCTCTGTAAAAAGCAGAAACATACCTTTAAAGCCTAGAAGAACCTAGAAGAAATGGTTCATTGATGCATATCCATAAGAGTAACTACGCAAGGGCTTCCAGTGCATTGATTCAAGGTTACTTTACTGTCATCAGCAGCTGTGTACATGTATATAGTGAGATGAGACATCGTTTCTTAATGGACCACAGTGCAAAATACAGCAGCATTCAACATTAAACAGTCAACAGAGTGCAGGTTACAACAGAGAGTAGACAATAGACAAACAATAAACAGACACACAGAGTGAATTAAGTTCCTCTATTTTAGTTTCTATTGATTTTTGATACTTGAGCTTTGCTTGCTGACGAGCAATACCACTTTGCTTTTTTGGGGATGACATAATTACTGAAATGACTAAGCTTTAAAATAAGCTGTCTGTCACTGAAGCACTTGCTTTTAGAGCACTTACAGTAGACAGTTGTGCTGAAACTAGCCAAAACTGCTGCTGTCCCACAGAAAGGCATGCACAGTCAATTCTGGGCTGTTCTTACTTACTATTATGTGATAAATAATTATGAATATGTACATACTGTTCATACATATATACTATTACGTACAATAGTTTGTGTGCTATAGTACTATCATGTGCAATACCACCACGCATCGTGTGCAATCAAACTCCAATCGACTATTTGTGTGAACTAGTAGACTACTTTAACAGAAATGTTATTTATCCAAAGTATTTCTGTCCATCTTTCCATCTTTGTATAGTGTATTTAGGACAAAGCATTTTAGAGTATTTAGTTGTTGAGTTATATTTTATACGGTCCTTGTTTTTGTGTCTCTGTGTGTCGGTGCAGGCGTAGCTTTCCTCCAGGATTAATAAAGTTTCCTGATTGTGAATTTGAGATTTGTTACAGAGCTGAATTCATTCTCTTGTCCTTATTCAGTACCCAATCTGGTCTTCTCTGATCCGTCCCGATGCAGGCACCTGAAGTCAGATCAGTGCCACCTCTAACATGTTGAAACTGTGCCGCTACAGTGGGGCGGCGGGATTAAAACTGGCTTTGTGCAGTAATCCCGCGTCTCAATAGGTTTAGACGTGTATGAATATTACACTGACAAGTAAAGTGAAGCAAATCACATCTCATCCTGGAACAGCCGTCAGTCCCGATTCATTGTTGTTGCTCAGCGAGTTTCCGTTTTCGGGGTGGAAAAAAATGGCATCTCCGTTGATACATCGAGAAAAATAAGGTCCTCGCACAATGCCTTGGCTCCTTTTCCGACCTGCAAATCAGAGAAAAATATCTGTGCGCTGGAGGGAAATGAGAAAGCAGTCGAGTTTCCACGACAGAGAGGCTTTGGCTTCTGTGAGCTTCTGTTATTACGGCTGCACTATGATCGACGTCTGTTTGTCTGTTTGTTTTTTATTCGTTTTTTTGTTTTACTCCAAACAATCTCTAACCTGCAAAATATGGATGCCAATTAAAATGAAGAATTCAGGCATGCAGCAATTAAGGAGGGAGGCCTGCTCGGAACTAAGCAAAGGCTTGTTTTGCAAGAAGAAAATAAAAGATTATAAATCCCCCCAAATCCAGAAATGCTCTCTACCTTCCCTCCAGGTTGGAAGAGAAAGCTAGCTGTCAGAATGACAAGCACCATTCAGTTCTTTTTTTTGCACAACAGTGTTTGTGATTATTTTCTGTTTGACAGTAACCCTTCCCAGACTTTTTTCCTGACCCTTTCTGACCACCAGGTTTGTATGTTGCACTTTAATGGCCACTGTCGAGTTGAGAGTGGAGTCACTCATTAATTTCCAATCATTCTCTTCTCCCTGTGAGTCTGGAGGAAAAGTAAACTTGCTGGCCACTTTATCAGAAACACTGTAGCTTTGTTACATAGATGTACAGCTATAGCCCATCCGAACAATTTATCCACCACCTACGCTTCCTCGTTTATCATTGGTCAGTCACCACAGGGCTGCTGTTGACCAGATAAGATTTCACTGGTGCTCTGTCCTCAACACAGCGGGTTGTTATAAGGCACAGTGGAGTTGCTGGGGTTTTCACATTTGCCAGTATCACTGCTAAGCAGTGTTGGGCAAGTTACTCTAAAACTGTAACTACCGATTACTGATTACTCCCTTTAAAAGTAATCAAATTACGAATGTGATTACTTTATTTTAAATGTTATTAGTTACATTACTAGTTAAAGAAACTCTTAAGTTAGCTCAAACAAACTTTATTATTAAGTGTTACAAACCTACGACAACTCAAAGTAATTTTCTTGCCTTTAACTGGGATTCATTTAAAGTAATGGCTATTGAATGCGTACTTCTCACTCTCCGTGCTCACTTTTTTATTTGAAGCCGGTAGGTCTCCCGTAGATGACGTCACGTGTGCCGTTAACAACTAGCTCAGTTTTTATAATATAGAGCGCCTGATTTTATTGGTTACAAACAGACCCGGCGCCAGACATGGATTTGCGGATGGGCCTTGCATTGCTTTGGGGGGGGCACACATTTTATAGGCTACTGTACAGTATAGCAGCTAGGCATCGTTCAAATAAACACACGTGACGCAGTAAGATACATCAAGGGCTGATTTTAGTTGAACAGAATGCAGTGTCTGTTTTAACAGAGTACTCTCGCCTGTCTCTGTTTGAACCAGTCACTGTTGAATGATCTATTTTTGCCTGAGAAACTGCGTCTGGGAAAGATTTTCAGGGCTATTTGATTCGGTTTGTCAGCGCCCAGATCCTCGGTGCCTAGTTCAGCTGCCAGAAAAAAATGATCCGAGCCCAGTAGGACCTAACTGCTCATGTTCCATTTGATCAGGCTCAGCATCAAAATCCACGAGGAACAACATCCGTCCAGCTCTAATTGGGTTGGAGCTCTAAACTTGACGATGTGTTTTGGGCTGTGTTTGTACCAAACAGAAAACTCGATGTATTTGAGTCAGATTTGGGCAAAATTTGATCAGGTTTGGAAAAAAACGAGACCTCGATATGGTTTGGGTCGAGTCAGGCTGAGATTAAATTAGTGATTAAAGCACTAGGAAACAAGCTTATTTGGTGCCCACTAAACTAGGTCTGGGCGATTAATCGAAAAGTAATCGAAATCGACATTCAGAACCGATAATCGATCGAATTTTTCCAGGTCGATTATTTTGATTGCTTTCCCTTTAAAAATGTAGAGAGTAGATAGTGTGTGTGTGTTTCCCTCAATTATTTTAAAATCAAGTAATGCACCCTTCATTCAAAAATCCTGTAATATGTGAGCATATTTACTGTACAAAACTTGTCAGTGAACTAATAAAAAAAATTAAAAAAAATAAAAATAATGGTTCATTAATCGTAATCGAGATAAAATGTTCAATTAATCGAGATTAATCACCCAGCCCTACACTAAACCAACATTATCTCTAATGTGGATTTCAGTTCCCTAAGGAACATATATGAATTTAAAACACCAAGGAATTGTTCTATCTCCAACACAAAGCATGCCTATTACTAACATCTCTGCTCATTCTGTTAGCACCTTTTATCACTCCGAAAAGCTCAGTCTACTCTGCCAGGGCCCAGTTTTGGCTGATCGCTAGCACCGTGTGCATAATCTGCTAATGATTAGATTTAGTGTTGGCATGTGGGCTGCATGGTGGGCACAGATGCTAGTTTGAGAGGGAGGCACAGCTGCCTAAGCCCTCATTACTCCGGACATCCTGTGGAGACTCTGACGTGGCCATTAGCAGTGTGAGGGTTAAGCTTTGCGCTAGCCATGCGAGCCAAATATTAACAATGTCCCAAATTAGCCACAAGAAAAATAGTCCTGTTCTCCCTCTGCCACCTGTAATGCTCTGTAATGGACACTTCATACTGAACCTAAACAAACCCTCCATTAAGAGTGCGATAACAGGGTCTGACACTAGCCATGCTATGCTAGTGCTAAAAACATAAAATAGTGTTTTGACAGGAGCGGACTCATTTTATCTCCCTTTGTTAATTCCCCTTTGGAAAGTGGAGGCAGTGAGTGTACATCAACTGTGAGTGTCATGGCCGGGGAGGCTAAACCCCCTCGACCATGAACTGCCTCTTTGGATAGAACAGGCTGGAGAACGAGGATCCATTTGGTGGTCTTTATTCCGAAGCACACAAGCAAAAATAAACAGGGCTCGTTGGCCGTCACGAGAACTCAGACTGAGGTTACAAACAGAGAAATGAGGGCAACAGAGGACAATGACCGACAACTAAGGAAACACAAGCAGACCTTAAATACACGGACAGGACTGGGGAAAACACGAGGCACCTGGGGAACACAAACAGGAAACAGGTGAGGGCGAACACACGTAACAAGAACTACAACGGACTACAAGAACACACACCAAAATAAAAGCCCAAATAAATGAAAACCGAAAAGAAACAGAAACAGAAAAGCAGCGACCCTTAACGGCCGCTGACCAGACCGTGACAATATGTGTTTTTTCAGAATCAGAAAACTTTATTGAAGGAAACCGCTCTCACTCTTTAGTCCTATCCTGCATTTGTGCAGCTTCGGTTATCTGTGGTGCACCACGGACCTGAAGGAGAGTTGTACTGTGTATGTGGTTGAACTTGACTTGAAGAACATTTGGAGTTACTGCAGCAAGGATTCTTGATGGCCTTGAGAAATGTGACTATTATTAGTGTGGAGAGCCGCGATTTCACAACACATTTTCCTCCAACAGGCTTTTTAACCTCATTTTCTCCACTATTTATCCATGAGAGCATGTAAACATGATTCATTCAGCCCCCCTGATCTGAGCTCGTTATGTGTATAAAGCACATCTGTCCAGAGAATCAGTTTCTTTCATTCCAACCTCTCCACCACCATGGGCGAGACCAAAGAGCTGCCAAAGGACATCAGGGACAAGACTGTAGACCTGCATGACGCTGGAAGGTGATAACTGTTGGTGCGATTATTCGGAAATGGAGGAAATATGAAATGACCATCAATTGCCCTCAGTCCATGCAGCGCCATGCTGTATCTCGCCTCATGGGGTGACGATGATCATGAGAAAGGTGAGGGATCAGCCCAGAACTACATGGGAGGAGCTTGTTGATAATCTGAAGGCAATTGGGACCACAGTCACTAAGAACACCGTTGGTAACTCGCTACATCATGATGCATTGAACTCTTGTAGTGCCCTCAAGGTCCCCCGGCTTAAGAAGGCAGTCGATCTTAAGTTTGCCAGTGAACATCTGAACGATTCAGACAAGGCTTGAGAGAAAGTGCCGAGGTCAGATGAGACCAAAATCGAGCTCTTTGGCATTAACTCCACCCACCATGTTTGAAGGAAGAGAAATGCTGAGTATGCCTTGAAGAACACCATCCTTACAGTCGAGCATGGAGGTGGAAACATGATGCCTGGGGGTGTTTTTCTTCTAAGGGTACAGGATGACTTCACCGCATTGAGGGGCCAATCAATGGGGCCATTTACCATAAAATCTTGGACGAGAACCTCCTTCCCTCAGCCAGAACACTGAAGATGGGTTGTGGATGGTCTTCCAGCAGGACAATGATCCAAAACATACTGCCAAGTTAGCAAAGAAGTGTCTAAAGAAGAAGCACATTAAGGTCCTGGAGTGGCCAAGCCAGCCTTCAGACCTCAATCCTATAGAAAATCTGTGAAGGAGCCGAAGCTTCGAGTTGCCAGGCAGCAGCCAAGAAACCTAAAGCATAAGGGGAGTTTCTGTAAAGAGGAGTGGGGCAAAATCCCTCCTGAGATGTGAGCAAAGCTTTTAAAGCCTTAAACAGCAAAGCATACAACAAATGCTGTATTCGCCAACAAGGGTTTCTCCACCCAGCACTAAATCAGGTTTTGCTTTGGTATCAAATATTTATTTCACTCAGTGAAATGCAAATCAATTTATAACTTTTATGACTTTCATATTTCTTCTTGATTTTTGATTGATATTCTGTCTTTCTTTCAGCAGGGGATCACATCATTATTCCCCCCATTGCATATAATATACAAAAATCCACAGACAGACAATTCAAACACTGGTCACATTATGATGCATCAGTCTTGCACCTGGACAAGTCTTGCAGCAGATTTTTCCAGGTCATTCATGCATAATTAGAAAATGCTGTTTTCACCTGAGTGGGTTAGTTGGAGGTTTGCCCAGAATTGCTTTGAAGATAAAAACGTTTAATTGCCTTCTGACTTACTCCAACACTCTCTCTCTGCGACACACTTTTAAGGTGACTTGCCCCTCCGCTCTCTCTCCCCATACATTACGGAGGTGACTCGACCACAACATTTGAATTTTTAATCAGTCGATACTGGGCCACTGCTGAGAAGCGGCGCCAAAAATGGGTGGAATAATAATTCTAAAAAACCTGAGAAGACACATTGCTTCTGTCATCACACTAATAATCACAGAACCCAAATTCTTTATATTAATGTATCACCTGAACGGAAGTTTGAAGTTCTGAAAAGCTACCTTTTCAAATCTAGAAATGTGTATTTCCATCTTAACACAAAAAATTAACTCTATCCACATCATAAATACAAGAACGGGGTACAGCGGTACTTTTTGACTATCAACACTAGTCTCTTACTGTATCACCAGACGCTATATGCTCCATATTGTCAGCCAATCATATAACAATACTAGGTTTGGAGGGTAAGAGTGTTAACTGTTTGTGTTCCAAACACAGACAGAAAATTAGATTTTTTTAAAAAAATTATTGTAAGGGTGTAGGCCCATACTATCCCTACACAATTCTGCACCCTTGCTACACCCTTGGAAGAGAACACTAAGTGCAGTGAGGGGTGAAAGACCCACTCAAAGAGGCCAATTATGCTCACCTGGATTTACAGATGGCTGTGGTATCAACAGAAACAAAACTATCCATAAAATTGGACCAGCGCTTGGGAGCTGTGCTACTTTGGAGCTCTTCCTTCTCCTCGTCTGACTTTCTGCCTCACTCTGTGGCGTCTGAGCCTAAATATAGATGAACCCAGGTTACAGCGGCTCTGCTGGTTTGATCCAGGGTTGATGGCAGACGCACAGCTCAGATCAAAGAGCTCACCCTGCTGAACTTTTGTCCCCGCGATATCTCACCTCTGCCATGTTTTCACCCCCGTTAGGCTTTTATATCACTTCTGCGATAGAGACCAACAGTGGCCAACAGCAGCTAAGAGCAACGGAGGGTGAGAGAAAGAAAGAAAGAAAGAAAGAAAGAAAGAAAGAAAGAAAAAGAGATATTCTCTACAAAAATTATTTCCCTTTCCCCTATTTAGGAACAGTGTCTCTTGGCAAATATATTACGTTGCCACACCTCCAGACGTTCTCGTATTTTTGATGTGGTCTTGAGAAACAGTTCTCCAGGCTTCCTGAAGGACTTTCAAAGACTCTCATTTTCAGCCCAGTCCCTGAGCCTGACCTGTTTCAGAATGTATTGAGTTTTTGTGTTTGCAATAAATTACCTCAGTCTGTTTCACCGTTTAGGGAAATTCTTTTCTTTAGACCCTCTAGTGGCTGTTCCACTATTGGAAAGGAAATGAACTCCTAAGGTATTTTAATATAATTCAACCAAATATTTGAATTCAAAGTACGGTGAGATTTGAATCATTTACATTTTTTATTTAAGGCTAAAGTGAGCTCCCCCTGAACAGTGCATAATTGCATTTCATGGTCACTGTGAACACAGGTTAAACACTTAAAAAAGGTATTAAGCATAAACTCTTCTCAGATAGTGGTCTTCTACTACAAACACTATTCTGTTCAAATGGTCATTCCAAAGCGCAGGAGTGTCTCCCAGTGTGAGGGTGGTGGATTCTACCTCACAATATTATGCAAACATATAGATCCACCCCTGTTTTCTACACATGTTGCTTCCAAAGATCCAGACTTTCTTGTATTTTAATGCAATCTTGTGGAACAGTTCTCCAGACTTCCTGAAGGAGTTTCAAAGACTCATCTCAGTCCAGTCCCTGAATCTGAGCAGTTTCAGAGGAATGTCTCTGTTGGTTAAGACACACAGTGACCTACGTATGAATCATTCAAGCAGAACAAA
>JBBPDB010000115.1:17556-51786 GCA_037974465.1 Brachypetersius altus
AATTCTTAAGCACTGATGTACGTCGCTCTGGATAAGAGCGTCTGCTAAATGCCGTAAATGTAAATGTAAATGTAAATTCAAAAAAACTCCTAATTCCTTTTACACCACACTTTTATATGCTCTTTACCCTATAAAATTAAATGGAAATTCATTCAATAATTCAGTTTAAATACTGTTTTTCATGATATGGACCCTTTAAACCCTTTAAAATGACCCTCTACTGATATTCTAGCATAAAAATGCCCTCTGGACTTTTGTGAGAGGTGTAAAGTAATGTCTTCACTGAAAGAGGCCTGCATCGTCTCTTCCACTGAAAACCATTTTTAGACAGAGTCACATGAACTTAAAAAGGGAAAGACGAAAAAAGCACCGCTGGAAATGGGCTAGTGTTTGCGTTGGCCTCAAGGAGCCGTCTGCCCTCTGCCAAAGTTTGGCTTCTTCCTGATTCACCAGAGTGATTATTTGTATAAATGAGAAGATGTTTAAATAATGGAAATTGGGATCCACGAGCCGCTCCGCTACACTAGAACATGTTTCGTAAAAGCCTCTCACCCCCTCCCTAAAATAAATTTTTTAAAAATCAGGGAAACTGCTGGATACCGTTAAATTGCCCGGCTGTGAAAAATCCAATTTGTTCATTAGAGGCACAATCAATAAGATGCTTTATGTTGGGATGCATCTGCACTGGGGCCTTTGTGTAAATTCCATAATTCAATTTATTAATTCTCTTAATTTCACATCTATTTCGCCTTATAACACTAACCAGTGACACCAGCAATCAGCAGAAGGTCTATTGTAGTCAAATCACACTGAACCGGAAATCAACAAACATTCCTATCCAAAGATCTGAATTTGGTATATTTAAAAGCTCCATTTTGAACATTTTCTTGCTCATTTTGTCCTTTTCCCCATAATATGTGGGTTTTTCAATGAGAACTTTCATGTTTTATTTTTACACGACCAATTTCCACATATGTGTGTGTGTGTGTGTGTTTGTGTGTAAGTATAAAAAGGCATCAGTGAGCCCTGTAATAAACACAAAACTGACCTTTGTATGAAAAATGAAACAGCTAAAATATCTGGCCACTATTATAGGGCACTTAAACAATAACTGAAGTGCAATGGCTGATCAAAGAAAACCAAATCAATATTCATCATTCTCTGACTCAATTGCAAAACTCCATTTTCTCATAATGACTGCTGCTAATGAGGAGGCGGCGTGCGACTCCTCCGGCCGCTCTGTCCGAGCCGGCCTAATCATTTGAGTGGTACAGTAAAGCATGACGTTTCATTGGCGCACGATTCCATGATGGTACCAATCAATAGCCACCGGGAGGCTTTCATACCAGTCCGTTTTGACGCCTGACTGATTACATTAACAACAAGAAAGGAAGCAGCGAGGGGGCTGGAATAGACCCAGCCTTAGACAGGGAAGGATCATGTTCTTTTGAGGCCCCTGAACTCAAGGGTCTTTGGCGACCCCCAGTAATATGTGGTGTCCTATGGCGTCTACATTATAGCAGTGTCGCATTCTGTCGTGAGCAAAAGCTACAGCATGTTTTGCAGGGAACAAACTTAAACACAGCATTGATTTTGCAGCATATTTTCTGTTTATTTGCAGTAATTATGCATTAACCTAACAGAATCTGAACAATAACTTAATCTGACCATTCGACATCTTCAGATGCATTTTGACATCCGTAGTTGTTACACCGGTGATCCAATTACAGACCCCATTTGGCTTAAGCGCTCCTACACATGAGAACACAGGCAAGCAATCCTCAGATATGACACCTCAAGCATCGCACACACTCCACTCGTGTCATTCTGCACAAATGCCCAGAAGAAAAGAGCGAACCTTTCGAGATACAGATCAACACCTTCCAACCCCACTAACACACACACACACACCCCTGTGAACCTTGGGATTTCAGTATTGGAAAATAATGTAAGGCCCTGGGGCTTGGCGAAAGAGATAAAGGCCACATCTCCAGTGATGATCTCTATCGATCGGCAACCTTGGGCGCATAGCTGAGGTCCAGCATTCGTCACAGCGACGCATGGGCCAATACCTGACCCAACCCCCCCCACCCCACCCACTCTCTGATGAATGTGCTCAGGCTCTGAGCTTCTTTAATTGATGACGTATGCCTTCAGAGTAGACTGCTGTCTGGGCTGCGTTCATTAATTTTTCACACTAATTCATTAATCACATTAATTCATGCACCACATTGAACCATATTTAAAAAAAGGCATATAGTGTGTCCTAAACCACACCACACTGCTCCTGATTTGATGATGTATGTCTACAAAAATAATGTGAGTTATTTATAAAAATTTGGTAAGTTTTAGTAATGTTAGCATCATTAGCCTTGCAGTTCTGATCTAAAGAAGTGACTTTTGGCCTCTAAAAATGTCTTGGCTGCTTGACCACACTGCAGTAAATAGAAAAATGTGTGAATTGGCTTTTTAACAGAACTATTCTGTTAATTGAAAACAGCTATTAAAAAAACACAAAGCACAAAAGAATGCAAGGTGTCCCTGATGTTTGACGAGCTGTGCCTCCCCCCCACCCCCACCAAACCTAACAAATGTGCCGCCAGTTTGGGAACATATAGTGTGTATTTGATATTGTCTCTCAGTAAAAACACATAATGGCCCAGAAGTTGGAGCGAGAGAGTACTTTGCTCTTTCTGTGGATAGAGTGCTATTGTGAGAACTCCACACACACACACACACACACACACACACACATACAAACACACCAACCCGTTCCGTCCCACCGGAGTATCACGTTCAACCTGAGAGCACTTTGCATCACAGATCACCAATTACACAAATTTCTTCCCGCTCTCTCTTTAGAAAGCCTACACTAATTTGTTCCATTAAAGTTCAAGCAGGTTCTCTTTCGGTAATGTAATCATATACAAAAGCCTTCACATGTTTTTCCTCCGCTGCTGACTGAGGGGACGCACTTTTCTCTTCATGCCTTCGCTAAAACTGCGAAAGGGAAAATGGTCGCCGTTTGTCTCTTATCTCCGTCGCTCGGAAAAAAAAAAGGGGCAACATCAAAAGGACTGTAATATTAGATTTGCCATTAAATATCATGCTGCCAAGCACACAAACTATATCTAGCCCTTGATTAGCGGTATCAGAAGGACCTCTGTCACTGAAACAGGCTACACTGGTTTTCTATGAAGAATTTGGGCAGGGTGTAAAATTAAGCATTAAAAAAAAAGCTCTTAAGTGACGGAGCCAGGAGTGAAAGCTGAGCTGAGGATTATGGCCATGGCTTTTTACCTGGGCCTTCTCAATGTGTTATACCTCACTTAACTACCACAATAATGCTATTGTGGCCTGCTCTTTCCAACACTCCCCACCACACACACACACACACACACACACACACACAAACACTGTGTCTTCCAACAAAAGGTTTAAAACTATGTATCTCTTCATCCTTTAGTATTCAACAGGTTATTTTTGTTTTTAGACTTAAGGTTAAAGGGTAGATATATGTAAATTAGTTTTATGTAAATTACATATATGTAAATGAGCTATATGGAAAAACAGCCCATTTTGAATTCACGTTTTTTGGATGTCATAAAGCATTCAACTAACTCATCCTGCAGCACTTTAACCCTCCCTCAAGGTGTGGTTTTGGTCCAGACTGCTTTTGAATGAGGCACAATACAGGGCAACCAATCAGTGCTGGGCTCATTTACACATACCAGTAACAAAGACAGACTGTTGAATTCTAAGGGATAAAGAGAGGTTGGAAAAGCGTTTTGGTACATCAAACAACACAAATGACCAAATTGGAGGCCGGTGAAGTAAAGAAAATTAAATCTAAGAAAAATGAAGGATATGGGCCTCTTAAAATGTCGTGCTCAGTTTTGAAAATGTAGTTTATTTTGCAAAGGGCATTCTTTACGGCCTTCTCGGGGACTAGAAATGGACATATCTCAGTGTGACCGTTCTAGCGTTTTGTGGTTGGAAAATGGCGGCCAATGGAACAGAAAATCAACACGTAGACTTTTACTGCGGAATTCATATCCAGAGTAACGGTGCTCACCAGCCCTGTGACTGGCAAATAAGAGCGGGATTGAGCTGAGAGGTTCTTTAGGGCGCACTCGGGGAAGAATGCGAGTAGGTAAAGCATCCAATCCAATTCCAGGCGATCTGGAGTGCATAACTTTGTCATCTCAAGGGCCACGCTGAAAAATAACACTTAGGAAGCCAGCCAAGCGGACAGGCGAACGGCACTCTCAGGCCTACTGAGGGAAATTCCACACTGAAGGGGCATTCATAGTTTCCACGGAAAGGACCAGCGGCCAATCGGGCCACCTTTCGAAGCCTTGGTGGGCTCCAGGAGGTACTTAGTCCGTCACTAACGGAACAGGTTACACTGAGAACAGTCAATCACTCCACAGTTTGGGAGGTTATTTATTTATTTACTTATTGTAGTGTTTGTTTGCTTATTTGTTTGTTTGTTTTTTGCCATCTTTTGAGATCTGTCAGTCATGTTAGCTTTGTCTGAACGTTAAAAATGTGGGCAATACTTTACTGAAGGGCAGTATCATAAGGCAACACACCAACATAAACCTGAAATAATATTACATCTTTACAAGGACTAAGTAAGTAGGAGGGTGGGTAAGATACTTGCCTCCGGACCAAGAGGTCATGGGTTTGAATCCTACCTGCAGCACACCACCACTGGGTCCCTGAGCAAGACCCTTAACCCTAAGTTGCTCCAGGGAGACTGTCCCCTGTAGTTTAGGAAATGGAAGTCGCTCTGGATAAAAATGTCTGATAATGGCCAGAAATGTAAATAAAGTGTTTTTGCAAAAATAAAATACAAAAACTCACTTCCTTTCTGTGTGAAATGCAGTATCAGGGCAGGCTTCTGATCTAGCAAGATATCATTGATTTATATAATTTTATTTTTTATTTCCCACCCACTGGAGCACAGTGATGTCATTGGATGATGTTTTGGCAGCACATATTTATTTAATTTTATATTCTTTTATATTTAAAAGTGCACCCACACTCAAAAATAAGAATGCCAGAAAGGGTTCCTAAAGCCATAAAAGAATGACTTTTGGCTCCCTAAATAGACTCTCCGTGTGTTTTTGAATGAAGTTTGGAGTGTGAACAACCTCTTTAAAGCTGAAAGAACTTCTGCATGATATAAGCTTTATGACATCCAAATGGTTCCTCAAACGTCTCATTTACAAAACGGCTCTTCATGAGACTGGAGCTGTTCTTCTATGGCATCAAACAAAAAAATATTATTTATTCATTGATTTGTTTGTTTGTTTTACTGTTTTATTATTATTATTATTATTTTTATTATTATTATCCTTTCTATTATATCTATTAAATTCCATCTTTTTCCTTATCAGAGTTGGTTAATGACGAGGGAAACTTTGAGTTGCTGTAAATCAGTGAATCAATGCCGCGTTTGCGTCACGGATGACAGCTCTGAGATGGCCCCCCGTAAAAATAAAGGTCCGAAACAAAAAGAAGAGTGGGTGGGGGGAGGGGGAGGAAAGAAAGGGGAAAAAAAACAAGCTATTTCGATTTAAAGCACCTATCTGAGATCGGAGAGGCTTGAGAATAGGATTGGATTACTGTCGAGCAGATTTACTCCCGTGGCCCGCTGCCACTGCATCATCGTAGGGCCCCCTGCTCCTCGATCAATGGGAATATTTACAGCGCCCGTTTCGGGCAGGCTTTCACCGCACGCCGAGCACTAAACAAACAGGGCACGGCACTTTCCCAATGACACGTCTGTCCGTCTGTCCGGTCTTTTCCCTGCTTCCAAACGTCAAACGCATCTCTTCTGCCAGACAGGGAATGACAGAGTGGCCCGCTGGTGCTTTGGTCCCACTGCCAAAGACTTTAACCTCTCGCTAGCTAGGCCAATAAGGTAATAAAGACAGTTATTTTCAAGGTAAAAGCTAATCATTTAATCATCTTAACTCAAGTGCAGCATTAGGCACTGAGGCGAGCTGCTCCTGTTGAATAAAATGCTCCAGCAGTACGAGCTTCTCTTGTAGAACAAGATTTTCCTGTAGTACGAGATACTTCTATAGTACAAGATACTCGGGTAGTATTAAATGTTCGTGTAGTACAAGATACTTGGGTAATATGAGATTTTTTCTGTAGTAGCCGAGATTCCTGTAATACGAGGTGCTCCTGTAATACAAGATACTCCTATATGAGCTGCTCCTGTATTAAGAGATACTCCCGTAGTACAAGATCCTCCTGTACTCTGAGATTTTCCTGTAGCATGATATTCCAGTAATACAAGGTGCTCCTGTAATATAATATACTCCTGTAGTGTGAGCTGCTTCTGTATAATGAGATATTCCTGTAGGCACTAAATACTCCTGAAGTATGAGATTCTCCTGTAGTACAACACACTCCTGAATTTGAGTATTATAGTACTACGTACTCCGTTAGTAGGAGATACTCTTGTATTATCAGATGCTCCTGTAGTACATGCTGCTCTTGTACTACAAGATACTTCTGTGGTATGAGATGATCCCATAATACAAGATACACCTGTAGCACTAGATGCTCCTGTAGCTAAAGGTGTTTCCCGCCAGGCCTCATCTTTAAAATGCTCAGCAACAGCAGTTACATGCTCTCAACTGTTTTCTTTTTGCATTTGAACATAAATACCTCTCTGCTGATACCCATTGATGTGGCTGTCATGGATAAAACCTGATAGCTATACTGCATGGACACTGCTCAATGCATTTCCTGCATTAAGCGGCTTGAATCCCCATTTAACCTCCTAGTCTGCTGGCTGGTGCATCGTAATTGAAATCACTTGAGGTAAAATGGCTTGCTTTAACAAAGTGCTTTTATTAGGCAGTTCAACTGCAGCATATTGAATTATATTATAAAATGCCAAAAATCACTGCACTCCTAGCTGAGAACAAAAGTCTTTATATTTCTTTGCCCGGGCCCGAGAAATTAAGATTTTCATTTGGTAATTGCTGCCAAACAAGCTCAGGCATGGGCGGAATGCCGTATTCAAAAACAAGGCCAGAGCAGGAGGAAGGAATCAGTAGCCATGGCATGGGCCGAGAGAATCGGGGCATTCATTTAGCCGGGAATCTCACTGAGGGAGCAACTGTTCGACTACTAAGCCTGCTGGTGATGAGCTGGGCGGGGAAAAATGTGACAAACGCTCCATTAAAATCGTCTTGGGAGTCGGTCCTGTCTCCCTGTTCACATGCAGCTGGACTTTTACTACCTTTAACCGGACAGTCACATTATAAACAGGCCTTGAAGCCTCAAAGGCCCTTCAAAGGGCTGCAGAGATCTTACACGTTTAAATACTCAGTAAAACTGATTGCCTTCTCTCGCTTCGAGGCCAGCCTTTAACTCGGAGCACCGTCAGTCATGCAGACTCCACCCTTGCTCCGCTTGCCGGTGCTACCATGTTGATTCCCTTAACTTATTTTTGCAAGAGGTGTCGCGTTGTGCTTGGGCTCCCTGTGGATCACTTTTTATATGATTACATCAATTTTTAGGCCTGATTGGATCAAGCAATTATAGTGTCTGCAATCGAGTCATAAGCATCATCCACTGGACACAAAAGGCTGGGTCAGAAACTGAGAGGCCAATTGTATGCAGGAAGCTATTATCGCTGACACATTAATTTCATTTCGCAGGACACTGGGCCGCACACACACACACACACACACACACACACACACACACAAGCCGCCACGAGAGACGGCAGAGAAGCAGTGCTGCCATAATCATATTTGTCTTCTGGAGCATATTCGAAGTCTTTATTTTGGTCCGGGACGCGCCCTCTTTTCATGTGTAATTGCGCAAAAATCCTTTGATACACTTAAATATAGGTCGCAAATTGACTTTTAAATTCATCTAATATAATAAAGAATTAAAAACACTCGCTAGAAATAACGCCTGCAGGACACCGCTGACGAAAAGGGACCAAATGTGCTGCCGTTATATCTGACCTCAGCTGACCTCTGCTTATTTTAGCATCTTCTTGGATCAGCTACTGAACTTCAGGAATGCTTTCGTGTTTTTTAGGGCCTGCATTTCACATTCGACTTTAGAACTCTAAAATTAACCCTGAATGCAAATAGCTGGACATTAAGCTGTGGGCCATCAATACAGAGAAGGAAAAAAAAATTCAGTCATTTGTACCATTTCTATTTTGATCTATTAGTCATAACATTTTCATACAACGTAAAGAGCAGCTGCTCTTTTACATTGTTTTCCACTTGTTTACATGGTGAAAACAAATACAAACAACAGAAGAACAGTAGCTAATAGGTTTTGATACAGGACCAGCCATATAGAGATATTTATAGAGCTTTTCCATACAGTAATGTGGCAGCAGATCACTTGCAGCTGTGTATAAAAATGTAAATCTGTTCATAATGTAACCCCGTAAAATCAGCACTGAGGAAACCGCTGTTATGCAGTCCAGTGTAATTCAGTATGTTCAGTGTAATACAATTCAGAATAATTCTCTCTAATTCAATATAAATGACTAGGATTCAGTATAATTCACTGCAATTCAATATAATTCAATCTAATTCAATATAGTGGGTTATAATCTTTTACAATTTGATACAAATTCAGTACAACATTTACAATTTGGTCTAATATTGCATTGTAATTAAATGTAATTCAGTACAAATCAATGTAATTCCATCAAAATCAGGAAATTCAATGTAATTCGGTGTAATTCAACAAATCCACTGAAATTCAGCATAATTCAGTTTAATTCAGTATAATTCCATTTAATTCAGTATAATCCAGTTTAATTTAGTATCATTTAGCATCATTCAGTGCAATTCAGTATAATTTATTGTAATTCAATGTAATTTTGTGTAATTTTGTTTAATTCAAGCGCTTCTGACTGAGCATCTGAATGTGCAGAACACCAATCAGTAACAGCTGCTTCTGTTACTAAAGTATGTTTGTGTGTGTGTGTGTGTGTGTGTGTGTGTGTGTGGGTGGTGAGCTGCAAACCATGTGTGGGGTGTCGCATCATGCCACACTCTGGGTGGCAGTGGTGGGCGACCACCAGCGTTCACAAACATAGAGACAAAGACGTTGCGACAACACTCTCCTACACTCTACAAACAAACAAACAAACAAACAAACGAATTAGATTATGTCTGTGTATTCATTTGTATTTTAAAATACACTAACTTTCCTACTCTGAATCTCTCCCTCTCTCTCTCTCTCTCTCACACACACACACACACACACACACACACAACTCTCCCTGTCTTTCTCTCTCATGCTCTTTCTATGTCTTTCTCTGTTTCTGTGTCTCTTTCCTCTTACTTTACACTTGTTTCCATCTCTTTCTCTCTCTATTTGTTTGTTCCTCTCTTTCATTGTGTCACTCAGTGACATGTGACTGATCATGTGACATTCATTTAAAGTGGATACACAGTGTCTTTTCCATGTTTTTGGATGTATTTTATCTATGTTGCATTGAATCTAAGTCTCGTTCGCCCTGCAGTTTGTTGTGTAACAGGCTGTGTTTACTCTGTCTCTGTCTCTCTCTGGACTAAGTGTTCACTTCATGCTGCTGTTGAGGTTCAGGTACCCTTGCCAGACACGTTACACTTAGTCACTGCTTCACAAACACTCAGCTAATGTCTGCCTCATTTACAGAACACACCATTTCTTGTGGCTACACACTCGTACAGCGACTCAAACACTGTGTTATTTACTGTATATTTTTCCTCCAGTGAAATATTCCTAAGATTATAATTACAGTCACATGTACATCTGTGTTTATATATATATGTATATTTATATGAAAATGTATAAAAGTGCATATATATATATATATATATATATGCATGTGTATATGTGTGTGGATTTATTTGCATATATAAATGTAGATTTATTTGTAAATAGTTGCTATCATAAAACTAAAATGGTAAATTTACAGGAGAAACAAACAATCAAAAATGAACAAATGATGATGAAATTTTGCCTGTAAAAGAACGGAATAATAATAACAATTATCACAATAAACATTGAGATAGATGGTGTTCCAGCTATATATATATATGTATGTGTGTGTGTGTGTGTGTGTGTGTGTGTGTGTGTGTGTGTGTTTTCTTTCCATATATATGTAGCCTTTATGCACATATGTGAGCATAATGAATTGTGGCTCGATGACAAACCCTTTTTATTGGGTAATTTCAGTTTAGTATAAAGTCCAATTAAATTGAAGTAGTCCTGAAACAGACGCAATTTTGAAAACATGCAGTCGAGTTTCTCTGCATTAATTAACGCGAAGTTATAGGCATGAGTTCTGCACATGTGCCGAATGGAGACAAACACATTTTCTCTCTGTGTTAGGGAAGGAAAAATGGCTGCAGATTAGGTTATGTGTTATCAAGTGTTCGTGTCTGGTCTGGAATATGATTTCGCCTGCGCTTGTCGTACTTTTAACGCGAGGATTCGAGGACAGACTGCAACGAGAGAGAGCTAAAGGAACAAGCAAGTGCATTTAAATCTACCAGAGCAAGTAAATTTGGAAGCAATTACAACGGCAACTGTGGTCGTTTTGAAACAAGTCGTTTGCTCGTGATCAAATAGAAGCGAAACATGTGTCTCTTCATTAAACAGAATGCTGGGAGGACATGCGCTCCCTTTCCCTCACATCCTTCAAATCTACATTTAACATGTACACAGCACTAAATCCTGGCTTTCCACAGAGGGAAGGAAGAGAAGAGAGAAATGTAGAAATATGTAAAAAAGAAATACCAATGAATGTAATTGTCTCATTCTGTTTTCTATAGAAGGAAAGAACAAGAGGGTGGGTGGAGAGAGACAGAGAGACAGAGAGAGAGAGAGAGAGAGAGAGAGTGAGAGAGAGCGACAGATACAGAGAGAGTAAGAGAGAGAGAAATAGTAATGAATGTAATCGTCCCATTCAGATTTTACAGACGGAAGGAAAGAAGAAAAGATTGAGAGCGATAGAAAGAAGAGATACCAAAGAATGTCACTGTCCCATTCAGTTGGATGAAAGAAAGAAAAAAAGAAAGAAAAAAAGAGAGAGAAAGAGAAATGGAAAAGAAAGAAAGAAAGAAAAAGGAAAAAGCAAGAAAGAAAAATACAACTGAACGTAATTCTGTCTAATTCAGTTTTATATATAAGGAAAAAGAGATAGAGAGAGAGAGAGAGAGAGAGAGAGAGAGAAGAAAAAATACCAGTGATTGTCCCATTCAGTTTTGTATAAAAAGAAGGAAAAAGAGGGCTTTAAAAGCATATTACTGAAGGCCGAACTGTCCATTAAATAACGATGGACCTTTGTTAACAGTGCTGGAGGTGAGTGTCGGTATGTAGGGGTGTGTGTGTGTGTGTGTGTGTGTGTGTGTGAGTGAGTGTGTGAGCCTATGTGTAAGTATGTTTATTATACACATAAAAATGTTAAAAATGAACATTTGTGGAACAGGGTGAGAACCAGCAAACCGGGTATGAATCATACATTGCAACTAATATTTTGTTTTCCAGCATTTTTAATGTTATCCATGAAACACATGTTCACTCATAGCCACTCAGTGTTTCATCACAAACTGTGAGTAACTCTACTTGCATTTCTCTGTTTACTGCTGGAATGCAGACGGAAACCCGTGCCCTATAGTGATAGGGCCATAATTGCCCCGAAGAGCATTAGTATCCAGTCTAGCAGGCTTAAATAAACCCTCCCTTTAAACTCTCTTTACGGTTACCGAAATGAATATTACACAATAGTACAGTTCACAGCAGGACACAAAAACCCTGACCGAGGCTTAGTATCAAAATTCAATAAATACGAGGACGTTCTCCTGACGTTGTTAGTCAGCAAACTTCAAAATTTCAGCAAACTTCAAGATTGTTTTATTCAAATGATCATTTCGATCAGACAAAAACTCGCTACAACTCACTTAGTCCTCAATAACAAACCAGTCTAAGAGGCGACACTGGAATAAACCTTCTGCACGGCTTTATTTCCCCCAGCTCCACGTGATGTTCGCCCTTAATTCTGACTCTAACCCCAGGACGAAGAATTTAAAAAATGACTGGACGAACGCCATTGAAGCAGACACAGTCCTTTCTCACAATTTTATTAGAGTTTGATGCGACCGAAGGAGTAAGGATTTCAGTACAGGGCCGTAACTGTCTTACCCCTCCAGGACCTTCAGGATGACTCACGTATAAGAACCGCAAAGGCGAGGAAAGGAATGAATCGAAAAAAAAAAAAGAAAAAAAAAAAGAAAGATAGCTCAGTCAGATTGTTAATGATAACTCACAGACAAGAACGTTCCTCTAAAAAGTGCATTCACAAACATGACAAGTCTCAAATCAGGATAGCCTTTTTCATGTTACAAAATATGCATACCAGTTTGTACTCTATACACAATAAGTTTCCGTATATCTCTGTCTCTTTTCTTTACAAAGGTTAAAAGCAAGTCTGTAAAGGCAGCAGCTTTCCGATATCCTAGCCTTTTTTTCTCGTCGTGTACCGGCTCCGTCACACCTATGTGTGCTAGATATCCAAATAAAGGTTCACAATGTTTTTGCATTGGTCAGGTGAAGTGACGTTTTTGTCTTTATTGAAAGAGACAGCCGTAATAGAAGTCTAAAGTTTAGAAAAGAAAAAGATCGATAAAATGTTGGGGCCATTAAATAGATTTTTCTCATACCCGCTTCTTGTGAATATTATAAATACTAAAGACACTGGACATTAAGATAAGACAATGCCAAGAGACTAAATGCAAAGATTAAAATAGTTCAAACTTTTTTTCTCCATCAAGTATCTACTTCATGAGTGAAAAATAATAATAATAATAATAATAATAAGCGCGCACTACAACGATGTACTTCGTTTCACCTATTCCCCTTTCTTGTACCTCGAAACATACACTGTAGTCAGGTAAACATTAGTCAGTTTATCCACATAGAGATTGCTCTTCATTTCTTCATTTTTTTTTCTTTTTACAGTTTTACCCATACAAACTGAGTAAAGATATTCTTTTTTTCTTGTGACATAATCCTCAAAAGCAGTCGAATGTACTGAGAAGAACCGATAAGTACCATGCAAATCTTGCAAGACAACAGATTCTCAAACATGAGACAGTTTTTTTCTTCATAGGTGAAACAGGAGAAATGGGAGGATGGGGGAAATACCTCTACTCAATACCGAATACTATAGATCCAAAACCAAACAGAATATCAAACTTCAGCTGTACATAATATAGTACATAAGAGAGCAAACTAGATAAAGCATGACCTTCCATGTCTTAACTCGGTGGCGAGTCTTTCCGCGTTTTCTCCTCGAATGAAAGGTCGTTAATTGATCCCAATCTCTTTGCTGTCCTCCAAAAACCTGGAGAAGGGACGTCCAGTTCCCACTTCCAGGCTAGTCTTCTCGAGGCCAGTCATTGGAGGGCTGCTCCCAGTGCGTGCCCTTTCCATGCCCCCCGACATGCTCCCTAGTGAGGGGATGCTGCTCCCACCGAGGCTAACGGGCAGCGGAGGAATACCCCCGTTCTGAATGACAGAAATCTCGTTGTTCTTCATGGCCAGGCCGTTGGTGATAGCTGCTGCGTACTGGTTCCAAAATCCCGGGTCTACGTTCATTGCCCTTGCTGCCAGGTCTTTCTGGAACATCTCGCTGAATTTCATAGCATCACCGCCTAGCAGAGCCATGGGGTTCTCCACGGAGAGACGACGCCCCCTCCTAGCTGGGGCATTGTTCCACATATGAGTACCCATGTGGACCTGCAGTTAGAGTAAAAAAGTTACATAATGCTTATAATAGTAGTATGAAAGGTCCACTTTAAGTGCATCAATATTTATAAAATCATAATATTTTAATCAAATTATTATTATTCATATTTTAATTGTCAAATGTAAAAAATAATGTGCTAGATTAACAGTGATGTAGAATTCTTATACATGTGTGTAGTTTAATTTGAGGGAATTTTTATACTCTGTGTTTCCCAGATCTAACTATTTGTGTTATTTAGAGGTTTTATAGGAAGGCATATAAAGTAAATTATTCAATCCATCAGTAATATAAAACAGTAATCTAATTAAATTAATTCAAGCTAATTCATATTTGTTGTTAATTTTAGTATTAAATGCTAGCAAATTTGACATAGGTCTAGAATCTTCATAATATATATGGCACAGCATACAGTAATTCAAAATCGTGTCACTAACCTCGAACCTTACTAATTACCCTGTTTCATTATTACTGCTATTATTAATACAGATCCATCGAGAAAAAATGCATTTTTCAGATACCTTAATAAACATGGGAGTGCTTGAATTTCTAATAAAACATATTCTCCAAAGTTGCTGGTTTGAGGAGTCCTCTAGTGTTTTTTTTGGAAAAAATCAGTTCATGTTCAAAGATCTCATTTGGCCTTACCTTCAGATTGCCCTTTGTGGTGAAGGCTCTACCGCAGATAGAGCAGGCGAATGGTTTTTCTCCCGTGTGTGTGCGCTCATGGATCTGCAGGGCGCTGGCGGAGGAGAAGTTTTTCCCACATGAGTGACAGTTGTGCTGCTTGGGGGTTCGACGGGGTGGAGGAGGTGCCAGCATCGGGGTAAGGTTAGGGCTCATTGTTGTCTGAGGTGTTGCAGCAGGCACCTGAAGGCTCATGTGCAAGTGCGAGCCTTCATTCAAGGACAACGGCTTGCCGTGCCCGTTTATCTCAAGTTTGACCATGCTTGGTGCTGAACTCATCAAGCTGGGAGCGTTCAAGCCTAAACCACGGAAAACAGGATATAAGAGGGGAAAAAATCAGTTACACCACATGCATTCTTTAATATAAAATAAAAGTTTAAATAAAAAAATAATTTTACACCTACCTCTGTCTCTACCCAAGAAAAGCATGCTGAATTGATTCTCCTCTTTAACATAAGGCCTAGTTGGCTGAGTAGCTGTGAGGTCAAGGGCTCCAGTGTGCTCTGCTGGTACAGATCCTGGAGAGGGAGTCTCTGACTTCTCAGACTTTACAGTTGCTGTTACCGTGCTCAATTCTTGGGTATCCTCTGCATTGTTACTGTTGTTGGCCAGCCCGGGAGACCTGGAGCGATGGCTCTCAGACTGGCTGTGGGCAGGAGAGAGTGCCTGCATTGAGCCTGATGAGTCGGACAGGGCTGGACTCCCCACGCTGTGATGCTCTAAGTCTCCCACAGCAGACAATGAATCATTAGCAAGCACGTCTCCGCTTTCTCCACGAATCCCAGTCCCATTCTCAGAGGGCTTAAGACTAAACGCGCGGGTCATGTTTGCTGTTGAGTCAATCATCTTCATTTGGTTCTCCAAAGCAGCAATGCTAGAGATCACAGAGGTCGGGGGAGAGTGGCTTGGGGACATCTCTCCATATAAAAGTGTTGATTTCGATGGGTCCACATCGCCGTCTTTCATATCTGGTTCATCCTCCATGGCCTGCTCCATCTCATCAATCAGCTCATCATCATAGTTGCTCATGTTATCTAAGCTCTTATCATCAAAGGAGAAATCTGTGTCCACTTCCTGAAAACCCTCTGGCAGAGGTGTGTTTGGAATTTGACCCCCCATATGCATGCGGATATGCTGCTGCAACACCACAGCGTTTGTGAACTTCTTCTGGCAAATAGGGCAAGAGTGCTGCACTCGTAATGGAGGTTTGGACCTATGAACCCCAAAGTGTGTTTTCAAGTTGCCCTTGGTGGTGAAAGCGCGGCCACATATTTTGCATTTGAAGGGCCTCTCCCCAGTGTGGATACGGTAGTGCATCTTGAGGGCACTCTGACAGCTGAGCACACGATGGCAAATGACACACTGGTTAGGGTCCGTCATCTTCTTGTCAATGTTCTCCACCAGCTGCTGCAGCTTTGAGGTCTCTGATGTTTGCATAGAGTCCAAGAGGCCACCAAAAGGAAACTTGGCTTTAAACTGATCTGAGATCATCGGGAGGGATGGGTGAGAGGCTGAGGATGGAGGGGTCACTGAGTCTGTGATCTGAGCCGTGGTGGTGGTTGTGGTAGTGACAGTGGCTGATAGCATAACCTGGGTCACAGTAGCGGTAGACACACTTGTCTCTCCAGGCCTGGTGGTGCAGTTGGGTGGCAAATGAATTCCCTCTGGCTTCAAAACTGGGGGAGCGTCACTTGCCACATTAGGCTGTGGAGATGCAGAGGTGAGGGTTGTGCTGGTTTCAGTACTGAGGACATTAGGTGACAGAGATGCGCAATCACTTGATGGTGGCGACGGTCTCTGAGGTGACCTGTTTAGAGGGGTAAGACTAGGTGAATCACCATAGCCTCCAATCATGCTGGGTAGGGTTGGGGGAAGCTGCAGCCCCACTGAGGTTGGGACTGTGGATAAAACAGGTTTGCTGTCCAGCCACGTGGTAACAGGCTTTTCTGGAGGCAGAGACATGCCATAAGGAATACCTGAGCTTGTTGGCACATTGTCCAGGTACTCAGGAACCGGATAGGGGTTCATTGGAATGTGTGGATACTTTTCTTTGTGTCTCTGGAAATGAACTTTCAGGTTCCCTTTAGTAGAGAAGCGGTTGCCACAGATATTGCACTTGAAAGGCCTTTCACCAGTATGGGAGCGAAGGTGTATTTGGAGGGCACTGTCACTTCCGAACACCTTGGCGCAAAATCTGCATTTATGTTTGAAGAAGGGGTCATCTGAACTAGGCTTGGTGTCAAATACAGACACATTAGGAGGCTTTCCTTTGCGGTGCTTCATCAGGGCAGACAGAGGATCGAGTGCATTAGCTGTGGCTGCAATACTGGCCAGGGGGTTGGGAAAAATTACACTACTTGAGGAACTATGAGGTATCAGGGGGAGATTGGACGGGGAGCTCAGCAGGCTTCCATGGGTCAACATCGGAGGACTTGAGGTGTTTCTCGGTAGGGAAACACTGCTACTGATACCACCTCCGACTCCAGCACTATTGCTGCTATTGCTGCTGCTACTAGTGACTGAACTGGGGGGTAGTAAGGATGGAACTACACTACAGCTAGATGATGGATATGAGGAATTTGTTGAGGTGTTATTGTTCATTATGGAACTTGACAATTGGCTGCCTGTCTGTGAGACATGGGAGTGGCCCCCTTCCAAAGCAGAGGACAAGGAAGCTGGCCCTTGGCCATTTATAGTGGGTGGCACCCTGATAGGCAGTTGGTGGACAGGTGGTGTAATGAACCCATGCAGCTGGAGCTGACTGGACATAGTGGGAAGGCCAGTGGAAGAAGTTGCCTGCGTGCCAGCATTTGAACTGTGGTGTGTGTGATGGTTGAGAGCTGACTGTGAAGGGTTTTGCCTGTTCATTAGCGCCACCTGGCTACGAATTTGTTCTATCAGCTGGAGTTGATGGATTTGCTGCTGCTGCAAAGCCATCAGCTGGTCCAGAATCATAGGGATGGCCATGGTGGACACACCACTGGCTACCGCTCCACGGAAGCTTTGGGAGAACTGTGCCACAGCCACTCGGGTTCCATGCAGGGTCTCCAAGGTAACATTCGTGCTGGGCATGCTGTAACCTGCCCCAGTTGGCTGGGCTGTGTCCTCGAGTTGAGGTAGGCTGACATCCGGCTCCGGTGATGCTTCTAGATCTTCAGGATCCATCGGTTTCTCAGGAGACAGTTCCAATTCCATGGGCTCATCCTCCTTGTCTAGGGTGGCTGTCCGCTCCAAAGTCATCTCAGCCCCCTCATCAGCTTCAATCGGTGTGTGGCGACCCTCTGCTGCCTCTTCACTGAGTGCAGGCTCACTCGGGCAGCTCGGCACAGGTGAGAGCTCAGCCGGATACTCCCGAGCTGGATCTGGTGTGACCTCATTCTCGTTGACAATAAGCACAAGCGGGTTTTTGGTGCAGCTCTTCAGATGCTCGCAGAAATCACACCACTTGAAGAATTCAGCACAGCACTTCTCGCACACATGGGTCTCCTCACTCCCGCTGCGGCTCTCGTTTCCACTGTCGGCATCGTCCAAGATCTCGCCTGAGACTGAGAGGAGGGGGAAACGGGGAGAACAAAGAATAAATGAATAAATAATGCACAGACATTCAACACATTTTTCAGCACAACACCTTGGCAAAGATTTAACCTTTAATTCTTTTTTTTCCCCTTTACCATGGCTAAAATCAATATTCTCTTTTTTTCTATTCTGAACAAATCGTCGTAGTTCACCAATTCTCAGAGCCCAGGTTTGTGCGTTCCACTTCTCTCCATATAGCCAGCTAATAATTTTCTTTGTGCAATCCATCAAATTATGAGGGCCTATCAATTGTGGATACTGCCGCTTAATGAAATTCCATACAAGCTATTGATTTCCAATATTTTCATACAATTCACAGCTGCCTCGCCTGTTGAGTACAAATCAGGTCTTTGATGGCCCCATTAGGATTCCCCTCTGCTATCAAGCCACCTCATTTCCACCTGAATTTCAAATGCCTAAGCCTCTTCATTTAGCATTTCTAGGGTAACGTGCAACCTCTGCATTTCATCCAGTTGATAGATTTAACCTTCAACAAAGTCCAACCACTCATCAGCCCAATAACAACTTTGTGACAGAAATGATGACTGTTTCTTGCCTTCATAATTAAGGCATTGCCTTGTTTTTCATACTTGTAAACTATGACTAAAAGTTGACAAAAAGCAACGTCACGTCACCATTATTTATCTCCTAAATACACACTTCCAGTACACAAGAACATGCAATAATTCAGGGTTTGAATATGCATTCTTTCTTATTCTTCCTTTCATCTTTCTTTTCTTGTGCCTTTCATCATCTACTGTCTCTTTCGTCCTTCCTGCACCAGCAAATTACATGGTTCTGCTATAGCAGCAATGCCTCTGATTAGTTACATATGTTCAGTCACAGTTGTTAGAAGCCACTTCCTCTTCCGCATGCATGGCAGTGGCGCAGGACAAGCTTTCTGCACAGAGTCCTAATTCACACCTGATCAAACCATGAAAACCAGCCTACATACCAGTTCACTTTTTTATGCAATCTACATGAAAGTGGGCCAGGTCCCGTGCTTGCATGTTTGTATGTGTGTTTGTGTGTGTGTGTGTGTGTGTGCGCAGTGTGGTATATGTTAATTATCTCAGCGGTGTTTGCACACTACTTTGTTACATGGAAAACTGTCAGACTGCTACACTTCAGAGATCTTTTCGACTTGCCAAAAGACGTGATTAGACGAGCGAGAGTAAGAAGAGATTTTTTTTCTCGTCGCTCATGAAGCTGTCCGACAACGTTGGCTTTAACGGATTGATGGCTTGTAACGAGAGATGATTAGTCTAACGGGAACACATATGCTTCTCGTGTAACAATATTACTTAATTATTTGTGACAATACATTTAAATAGTGGTGCTCTGATCACTGATTACTGAGTTCCATGCTCATGAAAAAAATGCTCACAGAATGCTCATAAGTTGCTCGTACGTCTGAGCGAGTAAATGTTTCATAGGTAAAAAAAAATGATAAAAATCAGCATATAAGGCATTTCATTTTCATACAACTGCATTCTCAATGTGATCAGTTTAAAACATGCTTTTACCTATAACACATTACTTATAGTCAACACGACTGAGCCTAACACTTATCACACACACACACACACACACACACACACACACACAGACAAACATGCACAAAGAATTCTAAGACAAACGATTCACATGAATTCAATTTTGAGGATGTGGCTGTAACAGAAACAACTGGTCAGTCAAATGTGAGGGCTGCATCTATCCAAAACCGAAAGAACCTGGTAATGTCCACGACTGGGATCTGTCTACTAATCAATTAAAAATAGTACATTTAATTCAGATCTTTCAGAAACTGGACCAATTAAATTGTGTGTATTTTAAACATGCAAATATTCATTATATACATGTATAGGGAAGTACTTTTTAAAATGTACAATACACACAGGAGCAGTTGATCACAGCAATTTCTCTTTTTTTGTTTACAATTTTTAAAAGAATAATTTAATTAAGTAATTAAGTAACATTCAGATTTGCACTTATTTGAAGTGTAAAGATATTTAAAAGAGAAGCAAAAAAGAGGAAAGATACGACACACTAGAAACGGGCATATTGACCCAAAAAACGTAGTCGATCTACAGACAGTGGGCCTCATTTCCATAATTGAAGGGTGAAAGGTCAGAGTCTGTTCGAAGGTATTGTTTAGGCAGAATAATCATTAGCAGAAAATTATTGTTATTGCTTTTCTCTTCTCTAGAAACACCCATCCTCGATGAAATGCCTCTCTCTGACATCTCTTCTGCCATACAAACACAGTTAATTCGCTCAGAGTGAAAAAAAGAGTCGTACCACTAACTATTATTATTATTATTACTATTACTATTATTATTATTTGATTCATTTAATTAGATGTAGATAATTATAAATATTATTCCTGAAACAGTTCATAAATTATTGTGAAGTACAAAACATATTTATATGTATGAAAAGAAATGTTGTACGAAGAGTTCATACAGAGGTATTTATAATGTATAATGTATTTAAGCAAAACACAATTAAAATTAGCACACAAATTTAGAATTACTTAAGGTGGAGTAAGAGATGCTACTATTTCTCTTTGTGAGTGAGAGAGAGAGAAAGAGCGTGTATGTGTGTGTGTGTGTGTGTGTGTGTAAGGGAAGAAGAGTGAGAACGCATGAGAGTGTGTCTAAGAGAGAGAGCTGTATTGATTCTCCTATAGCATGAGAGAAAGGAAGGCATTTTGAAAAATCCAATGAGTTTTCATCCCCTTAAGAGTCTTCCTTTACTCAAATGCAAATATGAAGCCTGGTGGAATCAATAGGGGGATTGTAGACTTTGAATCATTGTATCCGCTATCTGGGTGTGCGATCTTTGGCATGCTAACTGAAACCACTAATCTAGGCATATTATATCAGATAAAGTTTTCAAGCTCTCGGAGAAAAGACACGGAGCAGTGTCCCGAGCTAAGAATAGAGCAATTACAAACTCGTTCTTTAACATCTTCAATATTCATTCAGTTAAAGAGTGACACACAATCATGCACCGAGTCACGGACCCCCTAACCTAACCCCCACCGCCTGAATCCACCCACACACACAAACACACACACACACGCACACACACAAACACACACATTAAAAGGTCAAGTAACCCACTTACACAAATGCTGTTAGTATGCAATCTTCCATTAAACAAATAATTCTCTCGTGTTTACAGGAAGAGCGATGAATCTCTAGACTGAAAAAGACAATGCACCAGGTTGTGAATATCAAAGTCTTTTCTTTCTTTTTTTCCTGCTCCTTTTGTGATGGCCTGACAATGAGACGTCACCCTGTGACCTCTGACTGTTGAAGCAGCTCAATTTTAACATTAAGACTTCCTGACAAAGACACGCTTGTGACACTGCTTGAATCCTGTGGTTCTAATCTCTGTCCTTTCTGGGAATCTATAACTTTGTCGTCTTCTACGCCAACCCCCCCCAAACCCCCCTCGTCCACCCCTCACCTTCATTAAAAGCATTCTTGTAAGTGTTTAAGAGAGCTTGGAATCTTTAAGAGAGAAGAGAGAGAGATGAATCGCCATAGGTCCAACCCAAGCAAGAGGAAGGCAGTGAGGATGCCTGCTGGTTTTAACAATGTTAAGAAATTCCTGTGCGAATGACACTTTTTTTCCATTGCGCTTCTTTTGTTCTCCCCTTTTTTTCAGTCTCAAGACTCTTTTCTCAGCACCGTTTTCATTGACAAATTTCTCTGGTTGTTTTTTTTTGTTTTGTTTTGTTTTGGGCTTTTTTTGTTCCACTTTTACTGGCTGGCTCAACTTATTGCTGCCCCAGAGAGAAAAGACTGAAGATGAGCTTAGTGGGATGGAGAAAAGGACAGAGAGAAAGGGAGAAAGAGGGGGGACAGAGAATCAGAAAATAAGATGAGATGGCTTTCCCAACCTCTGCCCTGGTGGTACAGTAACCACTCTATGCCCTTGTGAACAGAAGGGGCTTTGTCGCCGTGCACAGATGTGGCGCAGCCAAAACATTAACGATTTGTTTGCGCAGGCTCTGAGATGCGGTATTTGGTGACGGTATTTTGTCCGCTAGGCTTTCGCTGCATCCTATTGCCCAGCCACACTTAATTGGGGAATCATATTTATCTGCACTCGAAGCGCTGAACTGTAATTAGTAGACAACTGCATCTGACAGACCGACACGGCACGTCTTTGGCCCGTCCGTGTGGGTGGTCCTCTGAGACCTTCACCAAATGGTTAAAACAAAAGACATAACCGGCCCCTCTGTGCTCTGGTGCTTCTTATGTCTGGTGTGCATTTTATTCACACATAAATCTTTTATCTCATGGTCAAAAACATTCAGTTGACACTTTTTCATCAATTAAAATGAAAATGCCTCAAATCAAAACACACAACCAATAAAATCTCCATAACAATAAGAACTGGTGAATGAGAGTCTTAAGAGAGTCCCAAAAATCAAATAGAAAAAAAGGCAATATGTAAAATTTTGTATAGAACAGGGAAAATGTGACAAAATGACTCAACAGGGGACCTAAAAAATGAGCTCAATCAAACAATGGGCAGGGTTGGGCCATGAGAAAATCTACAATTATAAACTTTGAATGAAGTGTGAGCGAATACATTTGATCGCTTGTGGAGGGATTATTTTGCCACACTAAAGTATAAGTGAAGTGGGGTATATTCTCTACACTCTGTGAGAGGGTTAGAGTAAAGAAAAAGTGTGCTTGGGTGTAAAAGAGATACAGAAAGAAAAAAAGAGAGGGGTACAATGTGTTTGAATGCATGCATGTGCTTGTGTATTTGTGTGTGTTCTAAGAGGACCCTCCAGCCCCGTGGGGGGGGCTGAGCTCACAGGCTGAAGCCAGCGGAAGCGGCGGCCGAGATGAAAGCCCGTCACTGTTAACACTTTCGAGGACGGCTGTAAGCCTGTCTGCCAAGGTCAATGGCACACATGTACTAATTGTATTATGAGCTTGACATCCAGCGGCCACCCCTGGCAGGGGCCGCCCAGGCAAAGGTTAAGTCAGCACGCGGTATCAAAGCCCTTCCAAAGAGCCGCCCTCGAGGTGGGGACGCTGGGGAGGGTGGGGATGGTGGTGGGGGGTGGGGGGGTGGCCCGGGGCGGCAGGGGTAGCAGGCTGGTGGGTGAGAGGCAATCCCTTGTTGGCACGGCATGAGCTCCCACCTTTTTCAGGGGCTCCACACAAAAGGGTCCTATTAGCCAACATTTGACAACAATGTAAACTCCTGACAAAAGACAGACAAAAAAGAATAAAAGAAAGAAAGAAAGAAAGAAGGAAAGAAAGAAAGAAAGAAGGAAAATCTGATCTCTGAATACTAGCGAACTGGGCTCAAAGGCCAGTGTTACAAACCTGTAGCAATACAGGTTAATGAATTTATCAAAATATGAAACTTACCACGGCCTAAAACTATTGTTAGGAGTTCTGAAAAATCAGCACGAAAACAATGCTGTCTAAGGACAGAGGCTTAGGCCTCAGCTTTGTCATCTAATCACACTGTGCCGTTCGTAAACCCGGTAATGCGCTTTGTCATTGGATTACTGATGGAGTCGAATGAATCAATGGTTATGTACAGCATTTCTGTACAATAGCTGATATGCTGTGTGCTTTATTTTACGCTGCGTCCATGTGTGTATGGCATAGCTGTATGTGTGTGTGGCCCGCAGTCCTACGTGCTTCAGGTTGTGGTACTGTAGAAGGAAAACTGTGATGCTCTTCCTGCACCACCATCCTTAATGTGTGCTGTTTGTAAAGTCACCTATGCACCTAAGAATATATAGTCTCAGTTCTCAAGCATTGAAAGAGAGTGTAGGTGTGAAATCTGGTGTTATAATTTGTGTTCACATAGGTGTGTGAGAGGTGAGTGTTTTTGTTGTGATTTTGCAAGTAAAGTAGTGATTTTAGATTTTGTCAATCAGCATATGTCCTAGATCTTTAATTCTGGAGTCCGTAAACACCACTGTGGCCCACTGCAGTGGGGTGAGCAAGCAAAAAAGTGTCAGTCCGAGCCGAGAGTGTCAGCCTGTCTCTTAAAAGCTATCAATACGTTTTCTCTCCGTTTCTTAGCTTTGTCAGCACCATGGCTCACAATCAGCCCCAGCAAATTCTGATTGGAGTGCTCAATATTTAAACCAGTGATAAAATACAAATGAGTTCTCTTAGTATGCCGCTTTACATCGTCTTTTAATCCATCCTTTCATGCTGAGCCAGCCGAGGGCTAGCTGCTGTGTTCCCTCCTGTGTGCTCTCATGTTTTCAGCAAGGTGTATTGCAAAGGTAATGTGAATTTAAAAAGGGACCTTGATTGTGCAGTTTCAGTAAAAAAGGCGGTGTGTTTTTAAATCTGATAGCTTTCTGCTCACCTTATTTTTTATTTTAAAAAAATGACAATAATGAAAATGCTGTGTGTTCTCCACCACATAACTGGACACGAGTGTGGCGTGTGCACAAGCTAGAACTTACTTTCCTCACCTCTGTCTGCCACCATAGATGAAAAATAGTCCTAAATCTGCTTTCTTGAGTAGATTAAAATCTTTGAATGCAATGAATATGAATAAGAACTGTTCTGCAAACTATGTGATCAGTCTATGGTAAAAAATAGGCAGGGATCATTCAGATTAAAGAAAAGGGAAGAATTTTGTTGGATTAGCTCTCCAAGCGGAGTATAAACTTGCAACTATTGTCACAATTTCAACACATTTCCTAAATTAACAAATTTGTTTATACCTGTGTAGCATAAGAAAACAAAATGTATGCTTTTCAATTTTTTTAATGTTTAAAATAAACCCCATATGTAAAAATTTTTTTAGAAGAGCAAAGAGCTAAATTTTGGAATTGTGCAATTACAACGAAAACTAATTCAATTATTATTATTATTATTATTATTATTAATAATAATAATAATAATAATAATAATAATAATAATAATAATAATAATAATAATAATAATAATAATAATAATAATAGAAAAAAACATATTTATAAATATGCCCATAAAACGTGACAGGGGGTCAAACATGGGGGATTATTTTAAATAAGAATACTTCTATTAATCAAATGTTTGAGCTTGTTTGTCATTTTAGTGAGGCGCCGCATGCTTCCGTGCCTTTTCTGGCATGATTTTCACCCTGCATATAAACCTATTTTTCACACCGTCTGGTAGGAAACGGGTGAAGTGGGCAAATGTGGAAGTCGCGGAAGAAAACAGAGGAGGAAAAAACACATTTCCATGACAAAAAAAGCTTTGGTCCCTTAATAATGCTCAGTGCAATCGTCTCTTTTGCAAACGCCACAATGGCCATCTGTACGGGACACACCGCCTCGGTACGGAGGGGCCGGTTCTGCCTCCTTTTTCTCCTTTCGTTTCTTTTTGCAGGGGGTTCAACACTTTCGCACAAGATGCTGAATTCCTCGGAGCACCCAGCTCAAACGGGACGAGCACACAGAATTAGAAAACTGGTTTACTATTTCTCACGAAAAGCAAAAAGTTCCACCCTGCCAAAAGCAGCACCATTAAATCATCCAGTCTAAACAAATCGTAATAATAATAATAATAATAGCCTAATGATAGTAGTAGTAATAATAATAAATTCGATATTTCAGTGACGTACAGAAAATAAATTCTACATTGTATGTAGACTTCACGAATCACATTTAAAGAGGAAAAACCTCTGATAAATAAAATCGTGTTTATTGATTTTTTTGCTTTGCTTTTATTCTTTTTACTTTCGTTTATTTTACTAAACAAAACCGAGGGGTTAAGACAGTGGATGCTCCATCAGAAACGCTGCTAAATATTTGATGGATCTTTTCTGAGAGCCACTGGTGACCAAGTTTCACCCACAGTTCCTCTGCGAAGCGAAACGAGCAGCGTGCAAAAGTGTTTAAACCCCGTTTTTCACACGCTGAAGACAAAAACCTGCCAGGCTTCTCCTATAATAAACGTCGTTTAGAGAGTGAACTTCATCACAACAAGACTTTCCACCAGCCTGGTCCTCGTCTATACTTTCTTCTGAGACTGTCTTGTCGTGCAACTACATCATAACCTGCCTTTTTCCCTCACTACACAAAGAAACACGAGTAAATTTGTCTAAGAAGGGAGTTTGCCTCACTTATGGAGGACTAAAGCCCAGATCTGATCCATCACTAAGGCACATTTCTTTAAAAAAAAAAAAAAGGACAAGGTTATTGAACAATTTCCTCCGGCATAAATAAAGTTCTCTGATTTTGATTATTGAAAATAACCAATCTAATACTCGCCTGTCTCTTCTGAGACTCCAATTTCATCCTATCCTGCCCTTTTCTCTATTACACGTAAAGAAACACATTTAAATTGCCTAAGAAAGAGTGCACCCCAGATCTGATCTATCACATGAGCACAACTTTTCTTTCTTAAAAGATGGTCGTGATTTGAAATAACAACTTGATACAGCCTGAACTTCTTCCTAACCTGCCTTTTTTTTCAACACTACACGTGTAAAATTGTCTAAGAAAGGAGTTTGCTGAAGACAGACTCAATTCTGGAGTAGTGAAGCCCAGATCTGATCCATCGCAAAAGCACAACTTTTTTGAAAGTGGACTGGATTATATATTAAAAATAACTATATACCAGCCTGAGCCGTCTTCTCCTTCCTAACCTGCCTTTTCCCCACTACACAAAGAAACGCGTATAAAATGAGTGAGTTTGCCTCACTTGTGAAGGAGCGAAGTCCAGACTGGATAGACTGGATCCCAATGATCCATCTCAAACGCACAAATTTTGTTTTCTTAAAAAAAAGAGGACACGGATATGTATCTAAAATAGGCACCCACCGTTCTGAGAGAGTCCTCCCAGGTCTGAAGGCTCGTCCTCGGACTTGAGGTGCTGTGGCTTCGCTTGCTTCCGACGGGACATTGCTGAGGACACGCTGCCACTCCAGCTCCTGCTGTTGGCACATACATCAGCAGCAGCGAGGAGGGGAAAAACACACACGCACACACTCACACACTCGCACACACGCACTCACCACGAAATGAAACCCCCACCAGCTACGCACACACACGCACAAACGAGCGCACACGCAACGAAATGTTCGCAAATAGTCGAGTGGAGCAAGGAAAAGAAAAGCGCAGAAAGAAAGAATGAAAAGAAAAAAACACGAGGGAAATTAGCTGGTGTTGTGTGGACTGCGCATGTCGGTATGTAATTATGATGGTGAATAATAATGCGTGTGAGGGGGGGGGGGGGGGGGTGAGAGAAGGGGGAGGGTGAGGGCTGTCCGATGGATGGAAGGGGGTTAGGGGGAGGACTGCTGGCCGAGGGCCAGGGGACACGCCGCTTATGGTAATGAGGGACGGACTTTTGGCAATTAGCTTGCTTCACCCTCCAAAAACTATCTGTCTCCCTGTTTCTCTGTTCTCCTCCTCTTCTTTTTCTTTCTCTTGCTCCACAAAAGTCCAAAAAAATAAAAACAATCCTTAGCAGCAGCAGCAGCAGTCGAGGAGTCGAGGGGAGGGATGGAGGTGGAGATGGTGAGAGAGGGTGTCTCTCTCTCTTCCTTTCTCTATTTCTCTTTATCTTCAGTCGAGGAAGGTCATCTTCTATCTCGTCTATTCCTTCTTGCCTGCAGGGTTTCTTCTCACCGCTTCGTTTTTTTGTTTTCACTTGTTTTTGCTGCTTCTTCCACAGCTGACTGATTGACAGACTGGAGAGTTAGCTTAGCATCGTTAGCATCGTCCGTGTCTCTTTTTTGGAAACTTTCCGTGGAAACAAAACAGTAAAGAAGTGCCGACTTTCTTCTCACTCCTCGTCCACTTTCTCTGCTGCCCTGAGCTTTGTTTTGTCAGTAAGGAGAGGGAGAAAGAGAGAAAGAGAAAGTGGAGTCCAGTATTCCGCTTTTAAAATAATCACAGAATAAACACGCACGCGGCTGGAGCGGCTGCGGTTGCCCTGGTGACGCCCCGAACGTTCGCTCCGCGCCTCTCGCGCTGTTTTGGTTTTAGGTAAAAAAAACAAAAAAAAACCAAACAAACAGTGAGAGGAATGATAACGATGCAAAAATGGCTCTAAAAAGTTTGTGAAAGTAGCCGGTCGTTTCAGGCGACGTGTCGACCGGTCGCCGGTGAGTCCGTGGGACTGTTAACGTGTTGTAAACACACTCATTCTCTCTCTCTCTGACACACTCTCTCTCTCTCTCTCTCTCTCTCTCTCTCTCTCTCTCTTTCTCCCAAACACACACACACACACACACATACACACACACCCTCCCTCTCTCTCTATCCCCTCTCTCTCTCACACACACACACACACACACACATACACACAGGTGACCGTTAGACCAGAAAGCAGCGTGTCTCAGTCTCGCTTGTTCATAAAAGAAGAAAAGCCTGTAAAAAACGCTAATATTTTTAGCCCTCGTCCTGTTCAGCCTCAGCACGGGCGGTCAGAGGGAGAGAGACAGAGAGAAATCGAGCGAGAGACAGAGAGGGTTCAGTCCGAAGGGCTCGGGTGGCTCACTCGTTCAAAGACGAAGAAGCAAAAACGACTAAACGTATTTTTAGACGTCGTCCCGTTCAGGTTCAGGGAGGGTGGTCAAAAGTTTTGACGAGAGAGGAGAAGAGAGAGAAAAGGGGAGAGGAAGAAGAGGAGACAGGAAAGGAGAGGGGCGAGAGAGATGACGGTTTGGCAAAAAAACGTTGAGTAGTTTTAGTTCGCACTTCTTCAACAAGAACTTTCAAAGTTAGGAGACGAGGAGAGAGAGATAAAGAGAGACAGATGGGTAGGGAGGGGGAGAGGAGAGGAGAGAAATGATGGGAGAGGAGAGGAGGGAAAAACGAGGCGAGAGAGGAGAGGAAAAAGACAGTAGAGAGGAGGAGGGGAGAGAGGAGAGAGAGATGAGGTGATAGAGGGAGGAGAAGAGAGAGGAGAGGAACAAGACAGAGAGGAGAAAAGAGGGGGGGAGAGATGAAAGAGATAAGGAGAGACAGATGGGGAGAGAGGAGAGAGAGAAACATAAAGAGAGATAGATGGGGAGGGAGAGAGGAAAAGCGAGGAGAGGAGATGAGAGAGAGAAGAGAAACGGAGAGAGAGAGAAGAGAGGAGAAAGAGAGATAAAAAGAGACAGATGAGAGGGAGGGAGAGAAAGGAGAGAGAGAGGAGAGAAAGGATATAGACAGATGGGGAGGGATAGAAGAAAAGTGAGAGAAGAAACAAGGGGAGAAAGAAGAGAGGAGTAAGAGAGAAGAGAGACCAGTGTGGATATATGGCTTTACTCTTGCGCTTTTTCTTTAATGATGCATATGGCATGTGGACGCATTAAAAACACGGGTGTCACTGAAGAGCTTGTGTTTAATGAGTGGCGATTCAATGCTAAAAACTGTAAACAAATGCAGGTTAATTTGCTTGGGATATGGAGAGGAGAGGAGGAAGAGGAAAGAGAGAAGAGAGGGGAGACGAGAAGGCAATAGGAGAGAGGAGAAAGAGGAGTCTCCTCTCTACTCCCCTCTCTCTCCTCCTCTCTCTCAACTCTCTTCTTTTCTCCCATTTCTCTCTCTCTCTCTGTGGTAATAATAAATGTAATAAATGCACCTGTGAAATAGATGTTAGATTGACGCAATTACCAACCTTTCTTTTGCAAATAAATGCAAGCTTGCAATCTCGTGTAAATTTGCTGTGTATTAAAAATGAAGGCCTTGTTGTGCAGAGTGCACGAAGCATCACCCCATCCTGTGCTGATTGCAAGACATGACCCGATTCCTGGACAGTAAGGTCGTTGTGTGCACAAACTTTTCAACCCCCCCACCCTCCCACCCCCTTCCAACCCACCATTGCTCTACTCTTCCATCCCCTCTTTTAAGTTATGTCCAAAAAGCCTTGTTATTATCTGGTATTAATAGATGCAGCCCCAGGAAAGACAAAATCAGCTATTGATAATTGCAAGGAGTATACCCAGGCTACTGTATCGATCGGCTCGTCCTCCACCTCCCCTGCTATAGAGAGATAAGAAGACACTCTCTTTAGTGCAATATAATTTCTTTTGACCTATCTGCTTGCTACAGCCTTATGATGAATAGCTGGAGTGGCTAAAGTCCTTTATCACCAAACTTGGCCCCTTGATATAATATTGATTCTTTATAACAAGCTCTGCACACACACCGACACACACGCTTGTGCTTGCACACACACACACACATACACACACACAAGCACCAAAAATCAAACTGTCCACTTGGCCATCATCATCATCAATATCATCACAAAAGAGGTCTGGAATGAGCAGCTTCTGCCTCTCTAAGGGGCTTTTGGCTTTTTTTCTTCCTAACAATCTCCCCTCTAATCTGTATTTCACTGATGATGGAGGGGAAAGAATGGACGAGAGGAGAAAGGAAGAAGTAACAGCTGATCCAATAACACACACGCACGCACACACACACACTCACACACACACACACGCGTGGAACGACTCCAGGGGAGAAAGAAAGGACAGTTAAACAACAAAAAAAGGCGACTTAAGAAGCTTAGCAGTAAATTGAAAATTATTTTCAAGATGAGTTTGAAGAGAAGGGCTATGAGGATCACACTTGTCATCCTTATCTGTCTATATACACATAGGCTCAACCTTAAATAGCATAAATAGACTGGATTTAAAAGCATATGCATTATTGTAGTAGGACTGTTGTAATAGAAATGTGTAAATAATTAGCTTATTGTGTGCACACATTACATTGCTTATATATACATTTACACAACATATAAACATGATAATAATTGGCTTAATTACATGCTCACACACATATATGTATATATGTGTGTGTGTGTGTGTGTGTGTGTGTATGTGTGTATATATTTGTATATATATATGTTTATATGTGTGTGTGTGTGTGTGTGTGTGTTTAATTTCAGGAAAAGAGTATTATTCAGCTTTCCTTTCGGCATCACACAGACCCCCCCACCCCACCCCAGTTATGTTCTCTCCTCCTCTCCTCTTTCTCTCCTGCTGGTGGGAAACGCACACTTCTTTCTTCCATCCTATTCGTATTATCGCGAGATTACAAACGAATGAACCGCGCCAGTGTTTTTGTTTTTGTTTTTCTTTCCAGAGAGGGCAAGCGTGTCTCGCGAGGACATCTCGAGACGCAGGTAGTGTTGATGCACATGATCCACAGCTGAAAAAGAATATCTTACTTAGCTTGACCTAACTGAGGAGATGCCAGTAGTGCCTAGACTTTGTACTTAAGTTATCCGGCTAACTGAGAAATCTCCCTTCACAGTTTAGGTATGAATGAGACGATCTCGTCTTGTCCTTCCACGAGGCAGGGGTGGATGCAGGTGCTCTTGGACACTTTTCCGAGAGGAATTCCGGTTAGCAGGATTACACTGTTAGATGGATATCTTAAGACCAAACAGACCTGGCCTAATCTCTGCCCCCCTCCCCCTTTTTCAATGTAACTCCTATGATGTATTTACCTTTTTCCACTTGATCACTGTATTACTAACTTAATGACTAACAATGTAATTGTAAAGTATAAATGAGCAAAATTCGTTCTGTATATAGGCTAATGAATTAAACTGAATAATGAATCAGAACTACATTTTGCATGTTGCACATTACCATAACATTCTGTTCCTTATCTCTTCACACAGTAACATAGAATGTACAACACACCGCCCCACTTTGATGTCCCATAGGACCTGCATCCACCATTTAATTTTCCATTTCATTTGCACCCATAATAATGAACAGTGGCATAACTTGAACCTTAGGGGCTAAAAGAAAATTATGAATGAATTAGAAAATAATTAAGTGAAATTTGCTTGTTTTCTTAAAATTGCTCTGTCCCAGAAGTGGTTGTGCATGCTCATAAAAGCTGCCTATGATTAATGGGTGTGAAATTGTGGAAAGCGATATATAGGGTCTACGGGCGTCCATGATTATCAATAATCGCACACAGTCATGACTCTTAACAATGTAGCAGATGTAATATTTAGTTTTTTAATCGATGAAAAGTAATATTTAATGGGGTATTTTAAATAAACGAGATGTAATTTTAGTGCAGTTTTTATCACTATATAGTCTATTTGAAGTTAATATGATATGCAATGAGGTCCTACACTACCGCTTTAAACGCCCCCCCCCTAACAAATACACACACACACACACACACACTCAGGACACTCAGGATGTGGCACTCTGGCCTTGGCGAATGTGAGTGGAGCATGTTTAGAGTATGACATAACACACCGCCTCCTGGTAGAATCAGTAAAGATATGACGGTTCATCGGCATGACGACGCAAAAGCAGGACTGCTCAAGTCACAGATGCTGTGATTCTGCATGTAAACGGATGGAGCGGTCAAAGGGCCGTGATGAGCCTTTGTGAGGAGCTGATCTGTTCCACGGCGTGCGCAGCCAAGGGCTTTTGTCTAGAGCGGAGTCTGTTTTTGACTGGAACTTTAAAGGGCTGCTCTGAGCCCTGAGAAAGGCTGGTGTTTTGCTCTGATTTGTTTGTCGGTGTATTCAGTGAAATGGATAATGGATTTCCTTTGCGGCGGTTTCTTCTGCATTTTCGTCATGTAAATTCAGCGTTATGCTCAGTGTTACAAGATCACTGGGCCATTACACACACACACACACAAACACAGAATGTGCACGGCTGCAGCTTGCCACCCGCAGTGTGATGAAAGCTTGCTCGAGAGCCAGACTGTAAGGAGGAGGAAGCCGGGCCAAAGGATCATAGTCATTCTATCGCTCTCGCTCTCGCTCTCTCTCTCTCTCTCTCTCTCTCTCTCTCTCTCTCTCACTCACACCCTCGTTCTATAGACTTGCTGCACTTGTGCACATGTATTCCAAGTAGCATTTAAACATTTGTGAAGATATTTGAAGAGATTGTGCCATTTTTTGCCTAGCAAAACGTAATTATGAAAATTATGAAAGTAATTATTAGTTCAGATCTCTGTATTATGATTCTCAGGATTATTGTCTCATAAAAATGAAACAATATAAATTATGAGAAAGTATCCCACTACTGTAAGATTGTATGTTGTAAAAAGATGTTTTCAGGAAATCTCATTTTTTACAGCACACTGTGTTGTGATATTTTCTCATAATTATGAGATGTTCTATTACATTATGATATGGTGTTTTTATGTCATACTTTCGTGCATAAGCTACTTTCTAAATATGTTTTCTCTGATTACAGCATGTCATCTTGTAATAACAGCATGATGAAGGGTTTATTTTTTTTATTTAGTTTGGCAGCAATACGCCAAAGTACCTACAAACACAGACATACACACAATCTTACATGTATATTACCCATATAAACACCCACACTAACGAAAGGGTATTCAAACTTGTTCTTTCAAATATTTGAATGTAATTAAACACACACCTACATGCACACACTCGTACATACACACACACACACACACACACACACACACACACACACACACACGCACACACAAACTTGTTGCCAAGTTTGTAACAGAGAGCAGCATGCATAAATAATAAGACTTGTAGCTGGGACTCAACTAAGTGGCAGCTGTGTGTGTTTATCTGTGAGGGGTGTTTGGTCTTGCTTGTAATGAACACAGCTTTATTTTGTAGTCATGTGCCTTCAGCACATATAATAAACTAAACATTTCTAAGAAATTGTATCAATTACTCTGCTTAGAAGATGCCATCGCTTCCCTTACGCATGCGACGCATTTACATTATCCTCAAATGGGTCTTAATGACAAGAGCAGGACAGACGGCGCACTTGTAAGAAGAGCAAAATGCGATCTGACGGGACAAATCAAACATAATTGAGATGAATTGAATTGACCAATTTAATCTGTTACTGTAATTTAATTAGCAGCTTGGGTGTAATTGGAATTTGTGCTGGAAGCGCTGGGCGGATGGAGTGGTCATCGCTCTCTCAGTGCGAGCCAAATGTGTCAAACTCCTTTAAAAAGGTCGACAGCCGGACACGTCAGGATGAGTTTTGTCATGCGATGGATGGTCGAAGGTTGGACAGATTGCAAAAGGGATTGAGCATGATGTGTGTGAGGAAAGAGGAAAGTGTGTGCTGTGTTGTTTGGCCAACAATGTATAGGACGGTCCAACAAAATGTTCACAGATTATTGTTTTACAAGTGAAGGGACATCCCAGAATAGTACACAGTAGAATATA
>JBBPDB010000115.1:57637-73359 GCA_037974465.1 Brachypetersius altus
TATATATTTGTGCTTAAATGATCCGCCCAGACATGTTAGTTTCTTTACTTGGCGAATGTCGCTAACACGTAAATGACGCTAATCAGCAATGAGCACCTTGCAGTCTGCGTTTGCCATAAACCGCAACAAGTTCTCAAGTAATCTCAAACGGACTCTAAAACTGCATTGTAGAGCCTGATTTGCTATACTTTTGTCTTTTCTTTGATAGATTCGTCATTTTTGGATATATTCTCTGATAAGATACAACCTGAGGCTAATTTGGTGGGTATATAAATCCATTACTTGCTAAACTAACAGACTTTACACACACAACTTGACTTGGTTCAATTATATACTGAGCAGGGGGAACATTTTGCAAATTTTTTATTTATTTATTTATTTATTTATTTTTACATAATTACTTTTTGTTGTAAAGGGCCTGCAAGTGGGTCCACACTTATAACTGTATTCATTTATGTATGCATGTATCTACATATTTATTCACTTATTTATTGATTGATAGCTGCTTATGGATAATAAGCCTTAACATTAATAGCTAAATTAACATTAATAGCTAAATAATAAACAGGGATCCAGGCGCTTATGTCCTTCTGCAACCCAGGTCTTGATGTTGAGAATTCACACAAGACAAGCAGCCACTGGTTAATCCCATCAGCTCTATGAGACTCGCTTATGGTGGAAACATCAGTTGCATGTAATCCTACCTCACACCAGGAAGTAATCTCATTTGACAATCCCTCTGATAATCCCAGCTAAGTGATATCGCCTGTGTGCCAGGCGGCCTCACATGCCACGTCCCGTCGTGCTGATGAGTCAGCTGTCTCTTGCATTACTGTAATTGAGTAATTGTATTTTAAGCAGACTTCTCTCTATCTCTCCCTTTTTTTGTAGAATGACAAGCTGTGGCTACAGCTGTGGGCAGAAGAGATTAGAAATGTTAACTGCTAACTTCTAAACTGATTGTTTGGTTTTTAATTTTTGTTAGCATTGTGAAAATTTGTAAACTTGATTGCAAATTATGAAATGTGATAACACTGTGCAATTAATAGTTCTGTCATGCTAATGTTGCTATCAATGAATGAAATCCAATTGTCACCGATTAGCATTATTTAGCTGGTGACTATTCTCGTCTGTTCATTGTTAGCGACAATAACATGATTGGACTATACCTTTAAGGTTCATTGCAAGTCAGTATTTACAGGTCCAAAGTTTGAGCTCTTGTTTTAAGATGTAAATGTATTTTTGAAGCACAACTTTATCACGGTTGGTCATGTTTTATCTGGATCCAGATAGTGTTTAATGCTCAAGCCAAGCAGTTTTAAATAGTACAGTTAATAATATAGAGCACTGATTTAAATACTGTGCGTAGTTCGCATTAAAGCTAAACAGTTGGGGCCGAATTCCTTCAGGCCAGAATCAAATGACACAACCTTGTAGAAAGTAAGTGGGAACTTTTAAAGTGTGGGAGGAAAAAAAATGATAAAATAAAAACACAGGGGTAATATAAGGAGGAGAGCGGGCAATTGAGGTGTACGGTGAGAGAAGATTGAAACAGAGGGAGAGAGATGGAGAAAGAGAGAGAGAGGATGACGGGCAGTTGTGGAGACAGGGTTGTTAGTTTATGTAGGCTGTGGGCTGAGTCGACTGGAAAATTTTGATCACTTTAATTTACTATATCCAGCGCGGCCGCTCTCCCTGTCCGCCGCTTTTATCAAGCCCTGTGAGCCTGTATTGATTTTTTTATTTTCTGCCTGGGATAAGAAGACAGAGAGTTAGGGAGTATGGGCGACTGGAGAACTTTCCTCAGATTGCTGCTATTCTCCACCTTATTGCATCCTGTCGTTTGTGGTTTCACATGATGTCCAGTACGGCAGGTCTGCTTCGGCCAGTAAACAAGGTGACTAACAATGGAGAAGGGTAGGGAGGAGTTTGAGTGTGTGTGTGTGTGTGTGTGTGTGTGTGTGTGTGTGTATGGTGTGTGTGTGTGCGTATGGGATGGGTGTCAGACGCAAGGTGAAGTGTTCCTTGATATAATTTGAATTAAACATATTAGTGAAAAAATGTAAACAAATAAATATATCTATATATCTCATTCTAAATATGTTATTCATATATGTCTATCTATATTTGTGCCAATACACACACACACAAACACACACACACATACACACACACACAAATATGACCAAATATGTATAACTAAATAACTAAACGAGAACAAAACTAGAACAGAACCAAATCTCCAAAAAAAGAAGTAACATTTTCTTCATATAACAGTTTGTAATGAATTATTCAGGTTTCAATTATCAAATGATGTAAAAATAAGAAAAGGGAGACATAAGGTTTCCTTTTGCTTAGTTTTAAAAATAAGTAGTCATACAAGTTTACATTCAAATATTTACATTTACATAATTTAACTAATTTAATCATTTATGATGCAATGTGCAGGTAGGTCCCATAAAATTACTTGAATCAGGTAAACTATGTAAATACAACTAAAATATGTACTGTATATGTATTTTACAAATCACATTTATGCTTCACAGTATATTTGATATCTTGAATCGCTTCACTTTGTCTGAATAAGCTGCTAATACATTACAGTTGCACTTTTCTGTGGAGTTTATGCAGCCTAGAAATGCCTGGATGAGATTTTAGGATAAATCACTGCACTGGAGAAAAACCAATGCAGGGTCAAAATACAGGGGGATCGTGGAGTCCCATCACTCCGTTTGAGGGAGAAAATGAGCGGGTGAGTGAGAGAGAGTGAGCCTGGGATTCTGGATGAGAAGGAGAAGGTTAGTGACAGTCTGATAAAAGATGTCTGCAAAACACTAATTAAAATTGAATACCCCTGTGAAAGCAGTGCAACATGCAATCTCCAGGTAATTCATTTAGAGCCACTACTGCAGCGCGAGCCTTTATTTTTAATCGCCACTGCTTTAGTGCACAGGAGTGCTCTTCACTGCCATTTTATTTTCCACACTTTCTGCTAACGCTACCATCCCTCCCACTAAGTCTTAATGTCGGCCACAAAAAGGAGGACGCTAATCAGACTGCTTAACAGAACTTTTTGGTGCCTCTTCAGCTGCTACTTGCATCAGCTTACAAACAGCAAACCCAGTCATTCAGATGTCTAAGCAGTTTTAAAACAGAATTTCAGATAATGAATGTCCAGCTAAAACCAAAAGCTTTAGAATCATTAAATCCCCATGATTCTTTAAAAAAGAAGAAATTCACTATTTATGCCTGTTTTTTCTAGTAAGGAAACTTCAAGAAATTAACAATTTAAGTCCATAATTTTTGCTTAACTTTATGAGCAACACATTTTTAAAAATTAAATCCAAATTCCACTTTAAACACAAATTCTAGCCAAGAAATCCCTATTTTAGGCCACATAAAGCCACAGGCAGGAGGAGCAAAAATGAGAAAAGTTCTTACAACGGGGCTCTAATGGGCAACATTTTTCTTGTAAATGGACTGGTCAGACTGTATTTACACTTGGGTGGGACATCATATACATCCAAACTGCGTTGCTCCACTGACAGTGCCTTTACATTCCATAGCACCATTTACAGCAATAATGGATAATCAGAAGCTCTGGAGATTTATTGCCATCTTAATTCATGGGCATTTGCAAAGACACATTTTTAATAGGAACGTTAATGGGAAATCTACAAACAGTACAATAAATGTAAAGCAATACATTTGATTCACCGTTTTATTGCATTACACTAATCATGCAAGGCCAGTATTTTACAGTTTCGGAGGCTTATAAAATGTAGGGCATGTTAAACATCCCAAGTAAAGCTTTCATCGAGTGTAAGTTAACTGTAAGTGAGCAACAGACATGGTATGAAAGGCGCATTACGAAAGCTTTGTGCGCGTGAAAGGTCTATAAATGTTGTGAGAGAGTGTGTGGTGGTGGTCTGAGCAAAACGGGGGCTGGGGTCATTTCCTTAGTGATTCACCCGTCCTGGAAACAGTGGGCCAAGCGGAGCAGACAGTACAGCAAACACACATTTTAATTTTTACAGCAGAGGAATGTGTTAGAGTTCATGCGTAAACCGTTGATAATGTAGTTTTAAAAAGTTGACAGAAGTTGTTGAACAAATGCAGAAATGGAATTTTTCGGTGGTGCTATTCGGTCGCCACATTTCAGTGTCAGTTTTAGTAACAGAAACTCCCTTCCTCCGTAAGAATGAGAAAATTGCTCTGTCTGTATGCACTTATTCAGACTGAAACTGTTCCATCCATATTTACTCACTTAGAAAGAAAGTGTAATGTCTATTGTTATTACACACAAGCATATATATATGTGTATATATATATATATATATATATATATGTACAGTGAACAGCCGTTTATTGTGTGGGTTACGTTCCAAGAGCACCCACCTGCGTACCCGAAGTTGTGATGTGGTAAAAAAATGCCTAAAATGCTTATTTTTATAGTGTAAACCCTAAATATGCTCTCTTTCATTTTAAACTCAGCTTAATACATTAGCCTTATAGACAAGGTAAGGTTAAACCCATATTCGTTCTGTACAGTTTACACTGAACTCCCGCTGTGCTAGAATGTAAAATACACGTTTTCCCTGTATAGACAGTACTGTAATTCCTGCATGGGCGTTTGCTTTGTTATGGGCTGTCGTTTTCTTTGGTATAAAGAGGGTAAACACAGTAATACATTCTTTTATTTACAGTAATAAAAATACAGGGCTTTAAGAAGAACAAAACGAAAAACATGAGAACACTTGAAACACTCCACAGGGGAAATTCTGGACTGCAGCTGTGTCAATGTGCAGCAGCCAATCAACAGCAAGGAGAAATAAGTAACGTTATTGGATTGTCTACTTTCAAACCTCCCGCCTCCGAGTACAGCGTTATTTCACCATCCCAAGACGCGCTTTCCTTGTGTTTCTCTCCACAGTACCAAAACATTGGTAGTTATTTTTAGATTGAAATATAGCTGAATTTGCATGAATATTTCTGTAGTAGTTAATAATAATTATTTAGCACTAAAATGCATGAAAATGTATATATAGCCATGACATCCGGACCTCACTCCCCCTCGTCCATGTGCTGGTTGTTATTAGATAGGGTGGACTGTCCTAGCTGGGGAGCTTGCGACACACTCACTACTAGTGTTTTTCACTACACATATACTTTTGCTTATGTCTATAACAGTGTTACATAACGAAACCACATAAGAAATCTTTATTGGAGATGACTTAACACACGGTTTGCGATGATATACTCTAATTAGCGGAGTAAATCTTTCATTACTTAGATATATTAGCCTTGTACCAAGAGTGTAAAACAAAAAAATTATACTTTAGGCACCAAACAAAAAATGTAAACGTAATTTTCTCTCCACAGTCATTTTAAACCTGCTATGTTGGTTTCCTCCAACCCCCACCCATCCGAGACAAACTTCAGAAGAGCTCTGGCTGTGTGTGTGTAATTGTGTAATTGTGTAATTGTGCGCTTCTGCGTGTTCTGTTCCCACACGTCAACGCCGTCACTGTTGCTATATGCGTTTAATGTGTTTTCCCTTTTGGCAAGGCTGCCGCAGAGAGGACTGTGTGGGGGTTACATCAGGCCACGCTGGTACACACCCCGCCGAGTTGCCTCGGGCCACAGCGCGCCACACACTTGTTGCCTGCTGCGAGTCTGATCACAGTACAGTGTGTTGAGGGAGTGATGATGCTGCAGTCTGCGAGAAGTGTGTGTGCAGTGTGTTTCTGTGTCCTGTAGATACACTACCAGAAATCGATTTCGGATTTGTAGGCCGACGGCAAAATATAAACCTATTTATTCCATTAATCTTACAAATGTGTAAGTAAAGCATTTTTCTTCTCTTAACATTCTCCTCATAATAAACAAATCGAACGATATCATATCGAAATATCAGTCAGATCTATCTGATGCTGATATATACACTGTACACTGTTACTAATCTCTTTGTTGTAATCTCTTGTCCCTTTACAATAAGTTAATATGGACATTCAGTTTATGAAAGCTTTTTTCTCAATAATATTCAACTCTAATTAACAGGATTGATGTAGCTCAGAATATTGCAGTGATCAGTGTTAGTTATGTTACACAGTGAGCTTTAGTGTTGCTTTATGGCTGAAAGACTGGTGATGGTGGAGGGATCAGTCTGATGATAGAATAGAATAGATGTTTATATTAAAAACACAATGAAATAAAAAGTTAAATAAAGAACACAGGCCGCAGAAAACTGACAGTAAGTCCAAATCTATAGCTGTACAGAGAGAGAGACATAAATACATACACACATACATACCTAAGTCGTTTTGTGCTTTTTCTAGTAATATATAGGACTATCCTCTTCGAACAATGTGATTTTTATTATTTATAACCCTGTTTGTTTCTGGAAAACAAAGCAGCAACTGCAGAATGAAGCACTGCGCCCAGTCTAACTCATCGTTAGTCATAAAGTCTTGGGTGTCCAAATCACATAATTTGCCCTTGTTTGGGAGGAAGCCCCTTTCTGAGTCATTTTACATACATTTTGAAGTGCGAATCACAGCAGACATTAAAGATAAGCTTAATCACATACACTAAATCTCTCTTAAAGTCAGATCCCGGCATCCACTTAGTGCGTTCCTTTCCTGAAGATTACGGCTAATTCGCTGTTTACTCCAAACCTTCCAAACATGTGATTATGATATAAATAGTCATGGCTGGTTCCCACAATGTAAGTTTTCCTGTTATGATTATGGCTGCTTGTGGTCGCAGGCCAATTTATTACCTGCTTCAGTGAAGCGTTGGCTCGCTAATACACCAAGCGCCGGGCCTCCCAGGAGTTTCAAACAAGCCCTCCCCGCATCTAAAGCCTCATTAGTTATGATTATCATTTTGATGTGAAAGCTTAAGTGGGACATTCAGTTGTTTGCTTCATCTTGGGGCTGCAGAAACACAATGCCAGAGTGGATGGTTGTTCAAATGTTTCATTTTTTAACCTTCGCCATTCCAGAATTATTGCTGTTTTTCTATATGTTTGAGTAGGATTACATGTAATTCTAAACCAGGAAAGTTTTTTTAATTACACTAATACATTTACACCCAATGTTTTTTTTAATCAGCAAAACAAATCTAAAAGAAATTGTTCCGTTACAGTGTGGTCATCAGTATTAGAAATGCTAATATTATCTTAGCATTAAGAAAATGGAACCATTGGGGCTAAGTTGACACTTTGGCTGAGGAGCTGAACTTATGTTTTAACTGTCTTTAAAGTACCATTAAAGAGCCCCAACATCAGTATCATTATAATGTGGACACTCTATAACAATGATGCTAGCTAACATTAGACTCTATGGAGTGTGATCACCACAACTGTGATAGCTAGCATTTTCTAAATCAAAACAACCCAAACATATCAGATTAATTAAGGCCTCAAGGCACTCAATTTCCATTTGATATGTCAGTTGTTCATTGTATTGTGGAAACAACACACTTTTATTCAGATTTGATACTGGCTTTTAGCTTACTTACTAAGTTACTGTTGTCAGCTCCTCACCAAACTTGTTTTTTTTTTTTCTAAATTTATTTTTCAGTTAAACGTCATAAAACCTTTGCAGATAAAGTGTTTACTTAACAACTTTGACATGGTTTGAAGCAAATGTGTGATGGTTTAGGCCTGATCATATCTTTCCCATGCTTGTTAGCTACATTAGCTCAACAGCTCCCAGTCAAAACTAAAGAATCGACCCTCAGACACCAACCATATCTCCGCTGTGTGGGTGGTGTAAGGGGGTAACTGAGCCAAATAGATTGTTTACTGAACTACCCCTTTAACACAGTAAAGACAATAAGAAGTACAGGAAGCATAACAGCAAAACCAGTCGTCTGCGTTGACCAGTGCACTGGCGGTGATTTCAATAGCTCTCAGTCATGAGGGACAACAGCACGGTTTTTGTCATCCGGCTGACCTTTGAAGTACATCAGGAAAAGAGGAGGAGGTGGCGGCCGAGAGAGAAACGAAAACTCGGGCCAAGGTCAAGAAAGCTAATTTATTTCCTTCATCCTCTGGCGTCCCTGAGAGGCGGACCACACACTGCCCATACAAGTGGCTCTTTAATGGGGGGAGAAAGAGTGCATGGCAGAGGGCTGGCGTCATCAGCTGCTGCTGCTTTAGGTCATGCGCGACAACAAGGCCGGCTGGTGTGGGTGTGTGTGTATGTGTGTGTGTGTGTGTGTGTGTCTAGGGAGGGGGGGGGACAGACGTCAGAGCCAGACACCATCAGCCACATCTTTGTTATTACATCATTACTGACTAATTAGCTGTACAAGAATAATTAGCGTCAGAGTGCAAATGGCCTAATATTTGATTCACACTACCTTGATCTAGTGAGGAGAGTGTTATGTGTTATAATTTCGAACACTGCACCTCTTAGCTACAAGACTAATGTAGCTCAGAAGCTAATTACCATCATGCAGTGCATCATGCGTTTGCCTTGAACTATGTCAAGTTGTTTAATAATCCCGGATGGACTCGCAGGGTTTGTGTTAACTGGGAAATACTTGTGTTAACTGGGAAATACTCTGCAAGACTGGTATTAAAAGTCTCATCCCAAACACTGACTTGCAAGAAAACTGTCACTTGGGGTAAGGGAGGCCATCCTACCCATCCACTGTTCTTTCTTGGACTCTCAGCTGTGGCATCACTAAGGATCAAGCTTGTGATCTCCAACTTTGGACCACCCCCCCTGCTGCTCAGCAAATGAGTAAGAGAAGGCTCTGGTCTGCACCATTTAACAGAGGATGTGGCCTGTGCACTGAGACAGTTAGCACAAATAAAGCTACTGTTTGGTTTACATCCCTTGTAACTTATAGAAATGTAACTTTATAAAAAAACAGTTTTGGAAATTATTTAGCCCATACTTGCTTTACTGGCCTGTTAAGTAGCAACACCAAACAAGTTTCATTAACTGGGAAGGTGGTTATGTTCAAGGTTCAAGGTTACTTTGTTGCTATCAGCCGCTGTGTACACGTACATATAAACTTACATGAGACAACGTTTCTTCATAGACCATGGTGCAACATGTGGCAAAATACAACATTCAACAGTCAGCAGAGTTCAAGTTGCAACAGACAGTAGATAATAAACAAAAAATAAATAGACAACTAGTGTGGACACTGTGTGAACCCTCTGGAGAGATGGGTATTGCACTGTAAGTATGAAGACTACTCAGGAGGCAGTTAGCAGCATTCAGCAAAGTTCTGTCTGTTACTATGAAGATTAAAAGTGAGGGCTTCTGTTTGGAATAGGGAGAGGTGTAAGTGTGTATTGGCATGCTCGCACAAGGCAAGTGTGTATTGGCAGCTGAGGTGTGTATCGGACGAATGGGTGGTGATCAGAGACAGTACTACACACATGCTGCACACTGTCAATATGAGACGCAGCTGACACCGCCTTTTCCTCAGAAGGGGATTATGTATTGGTTTGTGTGAAAGAGAGAGAGAGAGAGTTGCAGACTTGTATTACTCACTTTTTCCTGCTCTCTCACATCTTTTTGAAAGTTTCTGATAAGTGTGTGGGCCTTTGAGGCAGATAGCAGTTCATTCCCACAAGCCCTTCATGCGCATTACATCATTTACTACAGCATGATCTGTTCCATTGAACTCTTTCTTGCAGTAGCCATAAAACGCCGCTTCCGCCTGTTTTAAACAATGCCTTTTTATCTTCATAGGCAACCATGTCCTCATGTCCTCAAGTATTGTGTTAAAATGCTACAAATCAGTTGTCTACATTTTTTGACAAAAGAAAGCTGCAGCTGTGTCTGTTTTATCTCAGCGTAGACCTCTTTGTGGAGAGTTACTACAGCTTTCCTTTTTACCCCTCATTGCTCTCTAGCAGCTGAATGCAGAGTCAAACCATTTCACCCAGTGAGCCAACAGATGTGAAAGGGGAAAAAGACTGTATTTGATTAGTGGATTGGATTACATTGGTCCTGGTGTTTAAGTATATTCTTATATTTATTCTTATATTATATTCATATCCACAGAAGTCGAACATGTGGATGTAATTCATTATATAATCATGATATCATATAGATGGGATGTACTGCTGGATGATTGTTAGAGATTAAATGGTTAAAACAACATTTAAATATTGCCCTCTTTCCAGATGGCTGACATCTGCACTTTTAACAGTGTGTAATATGTTGGACTTGATTTTTTATTGTATGTTTGTTGAACTGGCATTAATATTTGATGTGTAATGCCGTAGTTACACACAGATCACATTATATAAGAGATTCCAATCACACCAGTGTGATGGCACCTCTCAGAGGGAATTGTGGGCTCCTGATGTAAAGCTTCAGAATAGACCACTGAACTGAATAAAGCAGGAAAAGATTTGTTACTGTTGCAGCTTCATTGGCACAGCAAAAAATACAGAGAAAATTAGATGGATGGATGGATGGATGGATGGATAGTTAGACTGATACATAAAGAATCACTGGGGTGGGGGGGAACAGTAAATTTACACATAATTACATCTAGCAAATGTCATAGAAGAACAAAAGACTCAGATTCTCAATTATGCCTAATTTGTCCTGAGTATTACTGAATGATTTATAGTAATTACTGAAGAATTGGTAGTTATTACTGAGTAATTTGTTGTAGTTAGTTATAGTTACAGCAATTACTGAATTGCTTATAATGAACTGAATCGTCTGAAAGAGTTACTGAATAATTTATCATGGTTAAATTATAGTATTTATTTATAATTAGAGTAGTTTTGAACAATTGAAAGTAGTTACTGATGATTCATGGTAGTTGCTGATTCGTTTATATGCGTCTCTAGCTGACAAATTAGCTGAGCCTTTCAAACAACAGCTTTAAGACTACAGTCTTTAAAACTGACTATAAGTTCATCCGAGGGCAGTTCGGGTGCTGTTTTGGAAAATCTCGATTTTAGTGCAATTATTCTGCAATCACGGCATGTTTTGCAAGTGTTTTTGCAGGAGCGAACAAATGAGCTCATCCACAGTTCTTAGGATTACATGGAACCTTTTATTTTTCTAGAGAGCTTCAGAAGCACCTGTCCTTTGTTCATGGATGCCAGAGCATCGTATATGCTTTTGTTTAGAGAAATGTTTTAAAAAGCACATATAAAGAATAGGGTCACTAGTGGGCTTGTGTTGTTAGTAAAATAGCTAAATTTGTGATTCGACATTAGGATTTCTGGTTCTATTCACCAACATTGTAAAGAAATCTAGCTCTGTTGGCCTTTGTATAACAGTATGGTAATTGTATAACAATTGCTTAAAGAGGTCACCATGTAGAAAATGGTGGAAATCTCTATTTAAAGGGTTAAACTTCATACTAGTTCTACTTCAGAAAAAATGTTAATTATGGAAAAGATTTGTGCAAATCTGGTCTCTGTTTGTTTCATTGCGAATATTATTGTATAAACATAAAGAGTGAGTGATAGAGTGTTCATTTCAGTAAAGAAGTGGTGCACGTTCCTAAATAAATAAATAATTAAATGTATGAGAAGCTGCCCGACACGTTTCCCTTTTTAATTAGCACCTGTGAGCGCTTTTTCCATTATCACCATGCACATTAAAAATCTGCCTGCTTTTCTAATTAAGAAAAGTGGAAACAGATTAGATGAGCCCTTTGAACAAAGGTCAGGGATTTTGCTCCGCGGTCTCAGCCGCTGTTTGTTTGCCGGGCCTGACACCAGCCACATCCTCCGAGAGCGTCTCTTAAGAACGACTGTTTGTTTTAAGACAAGGGGAGAAAAAAAGGATAAAAAAAGAACCTTATTGTCCTCTCTGCTTCTTTATCTACCACTTTCTTTTAGGAATGGATCAATAGAAGCTTGTCGTCTGCATTACCGCTGAATTATGAATACGTGTGTATGGCCACAGATCTACTGCTCTTAATGAGGTTTCTCCGTAATGAGCGTCGCGGAGGAGACCGGAGGTCTAGGAGATGTGCGTCGGTCAGGGAAGTCCCTGGAGAGAGAGACAGAGAGAGAAAGTAAGTGGCGGTCAGTCAGAGAAGAGAACCATCCCTTCCTTAACCTCCCCAACCCTGCCATTGATTGGCCTTTCATAAGCATTAGTCCTGCTTTCATAGGCCTTCTAACAAAAAGCCAGTCCATTGATGTGATTTAAAACCACACGCCTTCCTTTCCTGAAGAACTCATTAAAGAAAAACACGGGAAGGAAACTGGGCGAGCGACTTCAAAACGCCAGCTGAACACATCACTTTAATCGAGGACTAATATCCAGCCTGTTACTTTCTTTCCAAGAAATGTGGATATTTAGTAGAATCTTTAATGCATATTTTGCTTATTGTCATCATATTTAAATGCTTAATTACAGAGTAAGTTACACGATGAATTACATTTACATTTAATTTATGTTCTGTATCAACTGCACTAGAGGCTAGTAGAGTCTGCACTACTGTCACGGCGTAGATTTGTTAAAGCTGTATATCTTTCCACATAGCAAAATGGTACACAGCAATAACTTTACACCCAGATCATAGTAAAATAGTATTTAATAGTATTTAAATGGTCTATTTAAAAAGGCAAATGTGGTATCGGTGCAGTTTAAAATCTGCACTTCACTTGTTTAAATGAGATTTGGGTGAGAAATAATTAAGATGAGATAAGATAGAACTTCATTCATCCCGAGAGAAATTCTTCTGTCATTAGCTTGCTCAGTGCAACAAGAAGAATAAAATATAATGAAACTGTAGGATTCTTTAAAAAATAGAAAGCTAAAAGAAAACAAATGTAACAACAAAAACATTATTGTAACAAAGTAACTATAACACTAACATTGCTGTGTGTCAGATTTAGTTCAGCTTCACTGCAACTTCAACACGCTTGGAGGAGAACGTTGTTTTATTTTTGCAGATTCTTACACCTTGTCTATCATTGTTCTGATGGAGGAGGGGGGTTTCTCTTTAGTGCAAAATTTATTTTATATGATACTACCCTACACAAATCTAGACAGTAGATTATGAGGTGTACTATAAGAATGTGCATAGAATTGCAGTGACATATAACATATAAAACACTTCATTAGGATCCCTGGTTCCATTCTCCACCTCTGTGTGTAACTGGCTTTTCTACAACGTAACATTTTTCTTGGGGATCAAAGTCGTGATCAAACTCGGGGATCACATCTCGTAAACAGAGTTTCTGTTTAATGAAAATGTATGATACTACCCTACACAAATACACCACTTTGTAGTGAAGTATAATATAAGAATTTGCATAACAGTGCATAGAGACATAGGAGTGATTTAAATACATGTCTATATTCATGACAACATTGCATGGACAATCCCTGAACTTCAATGGCTGTGAACATCAACACATTTTTAATTATCAAGTCAAACACTGGTTCTTCTTAAGGCCTGTTTCTCATTGGTTCATTTGGTTCTTGGAGTGTAGTTGTGCAGCTGCATTGTGGGGCTGGATCTGAACAGCTGTGCTGGCCTTTGCCTTTGATTTTTGGAGTTTTGTCCTCAGTGAGGACAAACTGCTGTCCCGTTTGGCCTCAGGCAGAGGGAGGGAGGGAGAGAGAGAGTCTGTTTCAGTAGATCTTTGTATCATAGTTAATGACACCATCTGTTTCAAACACCCCGACAAGTGGATTCGTTTTATTTCTGAAAAAACACTCACTTAGCATATTAGCATAAACGAGCTGCTCATTTCCCAGCGCTAGTGCTTAGTTTAAGAAGTCCGCAACCGGAGGCTCCAAACTTCGGCGTTCCTGGACATCCCTGCTCCAAAAATGTGGGAGTTACGCATGAGAAGTGTCTGACAAAAGGAGCCAGACGGCAAGCAAAGACGGGGACAGAATTTAATAAAGCTCAACAAGGCAGAAAGGATTGCACCAGCACTGAATGGAGATTCACTTTTCCCCCCCTCCCCTCTTTTACAACTTCTGCCTACTTAAACACTTTTACACCCCGACCTTTTATCTCTGCGCGCCGGTTGAGAGACACAGAGAAGGAGAGAGAGAGAGAGAGAGTTCTCTGGTGTGTGTGTGTGTGGGGGCGACTCATTCCGTTTTTTATTTGAATGTTGACGGAGGGTGGTCACCATCTGTGCAAACTGTCTAATTCTCTGACTTTCTCTGCTGCGCATAAACATCATCTTGCGGTAATACAGGACCAGGACTCTTTTTCATTCCATCTCTGTCATTCAATCCCTTTCCTTCCCATTGTAAATTCAGCGCCTAGATCAACTTTTCGCCGTGTTTTTTTTCCCTGCTTTACTATCTTTGTTTATTCCCTTTACAATGCTTGATTTATATCTACTGTCTTTTTTTTCTCCTCACTCTCTTTTTCTGTCCTCCCTTTCTCTTAGCGCTCACCGTGGCATCTGTTGCTTTTGTTTTACTCGTTTCAGGGCGTCATAAATCTGTTCTCTTTAAGCCCTGCTGGAAAAGCCCCTCGCTTGCACTTACGCGCCATATTAACAGTTGATTCGATCACTCAAATGGAGCTCAAACACACAGCAAGACCAGAGCAGGGGGAGGACAAAAAGAAAAAGTGACGCAGGACGCAAGCATTGTGTTCGGCTGATAGAAGCATCTTTCAAGAGAGAAGCAAAAAGACTGGTGTTATTATGTCAATAACCCCCCACTCCCGCCATATGAAATAAGTTAATGATTTCCTGCCTGTAATACATTTATGAATAGAACAGTGTCTTCTTAATCACAGTAGGGAGGCCAATTAAAACAGAGCATGAGGGAAATAATTGTGATTTGCAGATAAAAATCTGCCGCAGAATGGGGTCCCCGCTGAGGAATTGTAGCGAGAGCTGTAATTTTTCACTAAAAAGTGACATGTGCGTACGCAGTCTCTGTCTCCCGCCACACAAAATGTGTTTACGAGGCCCAAACAATGGCACTTTCTTCCACTCTCAGAGTCTTTGGATTTTTCTAAATAAATAAAAAAATAAATAATATAACAACAACAACAAAAACCATGATAATCAAGTGCTAGAGTGCAGGGACGCCGAATCCCGAACATTCCATAAACATGTATCGGAAACTTGTAATTTCCAATTGCATTGAAAACAAGCACCGATTCAAAAACTATCTTGTAGTTTCAGCGATAGAGAGACTGTCTCTAGTCCTTGTTTAAGAAACCTCCACATTAATATTCGCTCTCAGAAAGAAAAAGATACCAGGGTGGTTCTGCGGTGGTACCCTCAAAGCCATGACTTCTGTTCACAAATATTTTTGCACCACATTCCATATCTTACGTTTTGCCTCTTTTTTAACATCCTCCCGAGCTGTACTGATAACTTGATAACGCACTTACTCATTATACTTTATTCTAACACCATGCGAGTATTTAAATGTATTACATCACATCAGAAGGCCTGGACTGTACTGGACATCAGATCTCCATGTAAAAATGGGGACTGGACTTATCCGCTAACAGCTGGACACTTCACCTACAAACTGAGAGTATCTTATCTTTTTAATACTCGGACACAAATTTGTTTAACACATGTGAATGCAATGCTGCAACATAACAGTTTATAACAATTAAAACTTCCAGCACTCTATCCGTTTGGTAAATAGTTTGTATAATACGGCTCTGTGGTTAGGGCATTCGCTCTGCGACCAGAAAGTCTGGGTTCGATCCCCAAGACCGCTAGGCACCTCTGAGGTACCCTGAGCAAGGTACCGTCCCACACACTG